>SJYC01107239.1:0-35453 GCA_006408675.1 Madoqua kirkii | reverse complement strand
GTTCAGTCCCTGGGTCGGGAAGATCTCCTGGAGAAGGAAATGGTAACCCACTCCAGTATTCTTGCCTGGAGAATTCCTGGGACAGGGGAGCCTGGTGGGCTGCCTTCTATGTGGTCGCACAGAGTAGGACACCACTAACGCGACTTAGCAGCAAGAGCATCATGTCAAGAATACTGAGATGTGAGTGGATATATATGGATGGGCTATTCAAATATTAATACTTTAAATTATATGAAAGTATTTTTCAATTTTTAAAAAATTAAACCTATATAAGGTCAAAATGATTCCACAGCACATAATGGGTTTTTCTGCTATTTTTATGCAGAAAATAGTGAAATTTTTATTGGTGACTCAATGTAATCAAAATCTTACTGTCCTAATAAACACAGAGAAATGCAGAAATGTAACTTTTACTTCTTTCATCTATGTCACCTGTCAACTAGAAACTCTTTCTTCCCCTGGTGTCAGTATTTATGGGCTCTGAAATCTCCATTGCACTGTAATTTATTATTCATTTATTCAATAGCAATAAAAGTAGACAGTGACAAAAACATATATTAAATTATTTTTAATATTTAGCAGCATGAGTGAATTAAGAGTAAGTTGTAAGTGTGTCTTGTAGTGTGCATTTTACTTTGATTTTAAGTTCAAAAGAGTAAAACCCTATACAGGTAATGAAAAGCTTTCTGTTAACGAGTGAGATTCAGTTTAAAATTGATACATTTTCATCATTATAGCCAGAAAAGCTTAAACAGTAATAAACATTAAACAGGAAGTAACGAAATTTGTTATTTGTTTGGATGTTCTTCCATTTAGTGGTCATTACATATTTGTAGATATAGAGATAGACATAGAAAAAGGACCTACTTGGAATTACACTTAGAAGCCGAGAATTAATCTTTAACCTAATACACATCTTAGCTATTTTGTTAATAAAAAAGAGTGTGCTTGTTGTATATCATTATTAATCAAATCATAAGTCATACCCATCTTTGTTTTAATCAGCTACACTATAACAAAGTGAGCCATTTTTAATACCAAAGTACAATACCACTATCCATTTGGTGGCTATTTATTAAAGATAGAAACATGAGAACATATCAAACAGCTTCTAGAACCCTGATGTTGCAAACTACTAATACATAACTTAATTAAAACAACCACAAATTGTTTCATTGTTATTAATGAATCTGAATTTATCTTTAAACATAGTGAATGGGCATTGGAATTTAATTATATTTAAGAAACAATATACCCATAATTTCAAAAGTATTGTTTATGCAGCATTGTGTAACAAACATACATTAAATGCAGTTCCTCACACAAAATAAGAGAGTCTACTAAGTGCTCAGCTAACTGAAATATGACGGAAATGTGATATATGCCAAGACAGAAGCAAAAATAAAGTACCATAGGAATGTAAAGACTGAGAGATATACTCCTTTGCCAAGGCAATGGCTCCCAGCTAGGGACAATTTTTCACACCAACACTCCAATATATAACAAATACTTGGCAATTTCTGGATATATTTTATGCTTCAAAATTATAGAAGGAGTTATGCCATATACAGAGTAGAAGATAAGGATGTTGCAAGTATTCTACCATGCACAAGACAGTCCTTACAACAAATAATTACCTACTTCAAAATATATATCTTTCCAAGCTTGAGGAATTCTGTTGCAATGTGAAAAACTCCCTCAAAGAGGTCACATATGAGTTTACCTTTAAAAAAAAGAATTAATAGGATTTCAAAAGGCAGAATTGGGTTAAAAATATATTGAAACTGAGTGGTCAGTGTGGGCAAAAGCCATTATTTGTAAATTAAAGGTCATATTCAAAGAATAAACAATGAATACTTATTCAACAACTGAAATGTAATGTGCATACAGGTATAGGAGAGGGAAGTTGGAAAACTGAGCTGAGAGACTTTGATTATGAGTTTACCTTTAAAAAAAAGAATTAATAGGATTTCAAAAGGCAGAATTGGGTTAAAAATATATTGAAACTGAGTGGTCAGTGTGGGCAAAAGCCATTATTTGTAAATTAAAGGTCATATTCAAAGAATAAACAATGAATACTTATTCAACAACTGAAATGTAATGTGCATACAGGTATAGGAGAGGGAAGATTGGAAAACTGAGCTGAGAGACTTTGAATGACATGCCAAAACTTTGTATACATGTGCAACCTATGTGCATATGTATATAACAGAAACAACGTTTTATTTTGTAGCAAAATGGCATCTGGTCCCATCACTTCATGGCAAATAGAATGGGAAACAGTGGAAACAGTGTCAGACTTTATTTTGGGGGGCTCCAAAATCACTGCAGATGGTGACTGCAGCCAGACGCTTGCTCCTTGGAAGGAAAGTTATGACTGACCTAGATAGCATATTAAAAAACATAGACATTACTTTGCCAACAAAGGTCTATCTAGTCAAGGCTATGGTTTTACCAGTGGTCATGTATGGATGTGAAAGTTGGACTGTGAAGAAAGCTTAGTGCCAAAGAATTGATGCTTTTGAACTGCAGTGTTGGAGAAGACTCTTGAGAGTCCCTTGGACTGCAAGGAGATCCAATTAGTCCCTTCTGAAGGAGATCAGTCCTGGGTGTTCTTTGGAAGGAATGATGTTAAAGCTGAAACTCCAGTACTTTGGCCACCTCATGCAAAGTGTTGACTCATTGGGAAAGAATCTAATGCTGGGAGGGATTGGGGGCAGGAGGAAAAGGGGAGGACAGAGGATGAGATGGCTGGATGGCATCACCAACTCAATGGATGCGAGTTTGAGTGAACTCTGGGAGATGGTGATGGGCAGGGAGTCCTGGTGTGCTGCAGTTCATGGGGTCGCAAAGAGTCGGACACGACTGAGCGACTGAACTGATCTGAACCTTCAAAACAACTAGGAAGTGAATTAAAGGGTAATTGATATCAAAGTAATATTTAAAATATAAACATAAATTCATGAACATTCAGAATTCCTTTGGCATGTTAGTATCAGCAAATGAATCCTATATCATAAGTAATATAAATTATTAGGATTAGAAGAAAAAAGAGAGTACTCTCATTCATAAACAAGTACTGTACTTACCATTCAAAAGTGAAATTAAACTTTATATGTTATATTTATATCTATAAATTGTATGTATGTAATTTTATGTAATTTATAATTATAGTCCAAAATATAATTCACATAGAGTTTAAATTTTTTAACTTAAAATACTCATAATTGTTTATATATATACATGAATTTGATATTTTTGGGTTAAGCACAAAATAAAAAATATCTATCTCTGAAAAATACTTTGGAGTTAGAGTGTAATGTACATAAATATGGTAGCAGAGACAATAGAAATCCAGAAGATAGATATTTCAGTTAATTCACACATTTTAACACAGACTCATCTGTAAGACATAATTTGTGAGGGTTGCTTGCTTTTCTTTGCCTGTCTAAGTACCTCTTCTCTCTTAGATTTAGATAGAAAAGCATAACTATCCATCCAAGTTATTTTCTTATGATTTCTTGGTTTTCTGAATTAGTTCAGTTCAGTCTCTCAGTCGTGTCAGACTCTTTGTTACCCCATGAATCGCAGCACTCCAGGCCTCCCTGTCCATCACCATCTCCCGGAGTTCACTCAAACTTGCATCTATCAAGTCAGTGATGCCATCCAGCCATCTCATCTTCTGTCATCCTCTTCTCCTCCTGCCCCCAATCCTTCTCAGCATCATAATTTTTTCCAGTGAGTCAACTCTTAACATGAGGTGGCCAAAGTACTGGAGTTTCACCTTTAGCATCATTCCTTCCAAAGAAATCCCAGAACTGATCTCCTTCAGAATGGACTGGTTGGAACTCCTTGTAGTCCAAGGGACTCTTAAGAGTCTTCTCCAACACCACAGTTCAAAAGCATCAATTCTTCAGCGCTCAGCCTTCTTCACAGTCCAACTCTCACATCCATACATGACCACAGGAAAAACCATAACCTTGACTAGATGGCCCTTAGTCGGCAAGGTAATGTCTCTGCTTTTGAATGTACTATCTAGGTTGGTCATAACTTTTCTTCCAAGGAGCAAGCATCTTTTAATTTCATGGCTGTAGTCACCATCTGTAGTGATTTTGGAGCCTCCCAAAATAAAGCCTGACACTGTTTTTACTGTTTCTCCATCTATTTCCCATGAAGTGATGGGACCGGATGCCATGATCTTCATTTTCTGAATGTTGAGCTTTAAGCCAACTTTTTCGCTCTCCTCTTTCACTTTCATCAGGAGGGTTTTTATTTCCTCTTCACTTTCTACCATAAGGGTGGTATTATCTGCATGTCTGAGTTCATTGATATTTCTCCCAGCAATCTTGATTCCAGCTTGTGTTTCTTCCAATCCAGCATTTCTCATGATGTACTCTGCATATAAAAAATGAATCTATATGGTGTTTTCTTTGAAGCCCTTTTGTGTTTATTGCTTCTTTCAATCCTCTCTCTTCTTCATCCCAGAGATTCATAAATGACACATTTAGAAGATAACTGCATGTTTTTTTATTAACAAATTTGGGTTCTTGAGAACCTTCACAGTTAATTTCACTGACATGCTCTGAGAACGATTTTTCAGATCTATTTCTATTAAAGTCACTTAATATAGTGACATAGTTATTAAAAATGAAAACAGTCTAGTTTTTTTCAAACAAAAAGTAAGCTATGGATAATTTCATTTTAAGACTCACTCCCATCATTAATTTCATTTACATATGCCTCACAGTTGTTGAGAAATTCTCTCTACACCACATCACTTCTCTTTGCCAAGGGAACAACAGCAAGAATTGCTTCATTAGCTAAATACTATGCTTGTACTGATATTTACATTACACAGCACATAGCCACATATAGAGATACATTTTCTTTGCACTGACAATCTTCCCCAAATAACACTACAAACATTTTTAGAGGTATTTATAATACATCCATTCAATATTCATGAATGATAGGGTTGTCTAGAAGTTCATGGCACCCCACTCCAGTACTCTTGCCTGGAAAATCCCATGGCCAGAGGAGCCTGGTAGGCTTAGACCTTGACTAGATGGCCCTTAGTCGGCAAGGTAATGTCTCTGCTTTTGAATGTACTATCTAGGTTGGTCATAACTTTTCTTCCAAGGAGCAAGCATCTTTTAATTTCATGGCTGTAGTCACCATCTGTAGTGATTTTGGAGCCTCCCAAAATAAAGCCTGACACTGTTTTTACTGTTTCTCCATCTATTTCCCATGAAGTGATGGGACCGGATGCCATGATCTTCATTTTCTGAATGTTGAGCTTTAAGCCAACTTTTTCGCTCTCCTCTTTCACTTTCATCAGGAGGGTTTTTATTTCCTCTTCACTTTCTACCATAAGGGTGGTATTATCTGCATGTCTGAGTTCATTGATATTTCTCCCAGCAATCTTGATTCCAGCTTGTGTTTCTTCCAATCCAGCATTTCTCATGATGTACTCTGCATATAAAAAATGAATCTATATGGTGTTTTCTTTGAAGCCCTTTTGTGTTTATTGCTTCTTTCAATCCTCTCTCTTCTTCATCCCAGAGATTCATAAATGACACATTTAGAAGATAACTGCATGTTTTTTTATTAACAAATTTGGGTTCTTGAGAACCTTCACAGTTAATTTCACTGACATGCTCTGAGAACGATTTTTCAGATCTATTTCTATTAAAGTCACTTAATATAGTGACATAGTTATTAAAAATGAAAACAGTCTAGTTTTTTTCAAACAAAAAGTAAGCTATGGATAATTTCATTTTAAGACTCACTCCCATCATTAATTTCATTTACATATGCCTCACAGTTGTTGAGAAATTCTCTCTACACCACATCACTTCTCTTTGCCAAGGGAACAACAGCAAGAATTGCTTCATTAGCTAAATACTATGCTTGTACTGATATTTACATTACACAGCACATAGCCACATATAGAGATACATTTTCTTTGCACTGACAATCTTCCCCAAATAACACTACAAACATTTTTAGAGGTATTTATAATACATCCATTCAATATTCATGAATGATAGGGTTGTCTAGAAGTTCATGGCACCCCACTCCAGTACTCTTGCCTGGAAAATCCCATGGCCAGAGGAGCCTGGTAGGCTGCAGTCCATGGATTCACTAAGTCAGACATGACTGAGCAACTTCGCTTTCACTTTTCGCCTTCATACACTGGAGAAAGAAATGGCAACCCATTCCAGTGTTCTTGCCTGGAGAATCCCAGGGATGGGGGAGCCTGGTGGGCTACTGTCTATGGGGTCACACAGAGTCAGACACCACTGAAGCAACTTAGCAGCAGCAGCAGACGTTCATAAATTACCCTTCATGTGTTTTTTTTATGCGCTCTCTAGAATTGACTCCTCATCATTTCTGTATATTCTACATTTCTTTACCTTCAGCCAAAAGATTGAAAAAAGATTAAAATGATAAAATTTAGAATATTAATGACTAGCCACCTTACCCCCAAAAGAGCACAGAGTATTAATATTATAGTAATATAGTATAATTCTCAGTGTATAAACTGATGTTAATTTCAGTGATCAATATTTATTACGAATTTTTCTTCTTTTTTGGTTAGTTTGTTACTATGGTGAGTTCTTAATAATCCCCTTACATTCCATTTTACTGAATAGACTAAAAGAAGAATGTTTTAGAAAAGTAGTATTAAACCCTGTTGCACATTTAGAAAACTCTGTTGCACATTTAGAAATGACTCAAGGCTTCCATTCTTAGAGCTCCACAGCCATCTTCATTGGATGTCTCATAAAGAATAGCAGATCATAATCTTAAAATTTTTGTTTTGTGTGTTTTGGTCCTTTATTTATTTATTTATTTTTTAGAATTTTCACAACAGAAGAAAATTTGATATACAGCAGAGTTAACATTGGTGGACAATAAGGAAAAAAACTTTGACTCAATGAGTTACTGTGGTTCAGAAGCTCTTTATTTCCTCAAGACTTATAATGTATTCCATTCAGAGGAGTAGCTAGAGGTTCATGCAGTGAAATAAAATTTTCAAAAACTTCTATCCTGGCATGCCAAGTGTGAGCCTTGAGATTGCTTAAAATAGAAGTTGTTTTAAAAAAATTAAGTAGAAAATGATAATAATAAAATATTTAATTGACTTACTAAATTTACAGATTGAGAATGACCTACTAAATTTACAGATTGGGAATATCTGTTCTACATACAGACAGAAGTCAATATGTAACATTTCAACTTTATTTTCCCAATATGTTACATTGGAATAATATTCTTCCTTATACTCAGTGATATAATAAAGTCTCTGCAAACATGGGAAACAGAAAAGGAGAGAAAAGTGCTTTGCCTCAGCTACCATTGTTGAAAGTGAAAGTGTTAACAGTTCAGTCTTGTCCAACTCTTTGTGACCGTATGGAGTGTAATCCACCAGGCCCCTCTTTCCATGGAATTTTCCAGGCAAGAATGCTGGAATGAGTTGCCAAGCCTTTCTCCAGGGGATAGTCCCAACCCAGGGATTGAACCCCAGTCTCCTATGTTTCAGGCAGATTCTTTACAGTCTGAATCATCAGCTGATTACCATTGTAGTGAAAGTCATTCAGTCATGTCCAACTATTTACAACCCCATGGACATGGAATACAGTCCATGGAATTCTCTAGGCTGGAATACTGGAGTGAATAGCCTTTCTCTTTGCCAGGTGACTTTCCCAACACAGATCAAAACCAGCTCTCCCACACTGCTGGCAGATTCCTTACCAGCTGAGCCACAGGGAAGCTCAAGAATACTGGAGTGGGTAGCCTATCCTTCTCCAGTGAATCTTCCCAACCCAGGAATCAGCTTGGGGTTTCCTGCACTGAAGGCGGATTCTTTACCAATTGACCTAACAGGGAAGCCCAAGCTGGAAAATGCAGGCACCCATCCTGCTACCTCTTGCATGCTAAGTGAGCACTCAACCATTTAAGCTAATTCTCCACCCCCATTGCAATGCAAGAGCTATTTATGGAGGAGGGAAGTGATGAAATATTCAAATTCAGACCTAGAAAAAGTTAAAAATTAATGGACAGAAAGAAAAAATTCCCCAAATAAGATCTGTATATTTATTAATCAAATTAAATTGTCTATTGAGGAAAGACAATTGTTGCACAGTGACCTGTTTTCCACTCCATTTCTTTGGGTAATTCAAATATTGGAGAAGCATTGTGGAATGGCCCTAAAATGTCACTAGCCTTGATACAAACAACAACATTTCCTGAAGCTTTTGTCCTGAACACAAACAACCTTTTGTTATTGTCTTTATCCTCTGTTGAATAGTTGCTTACCACATATTACCAAACGAATGGTAGGAATAGCCAACAATCCTATTCAAACCATTAAGCTAGAATTTTGATGACAAATAGAGGTCTAATGAAAATAACTTTCTGCCTTTTAAAACTGAAAGATAAAGACTGCTTGAAATAAGCAGCTAGTAATAATAAATATACATTTCATATAGTTCATGAAGTTCTCACAGCAAGCGTATGGACTGTTTTGTTATTCCCTCCTCCAGTGGTTCACATTTTGTCAGAACTCTCTGCTATGACCTATCCATCTTGATTACCCTGCATGGAATGGCTCATAGCTTCTCATAACTCAATTTGAGTTACTCAAGCCCCGTCACCATGACAAGGCAGTGATTCTTAAAGAGGGAACTGCATATTTATTATCATTCCTCTCTCATTCTAACAAAGTCAAACCTGTAATCTTGCATGCTAAGTTTTAGCATTATGCTAGCCAAAAACTTCCAGATGTCCAAGCTGGGATTAGAAAAGGAAAAGGAACTAGAGATCACATTGCCAACATTTGAGAAAACAAAGGAATTTCAGGGGAAAAACTGTATATTTTAGCCCAGTTCATGAACTGGGCTAAAGCCTTTGACTTTAACCAAAGCCATGACAAAATGTGGAAAAGTTTTTAGAAATATAGGAATACCAGGCCATTTTACCTGTCTCCTGTATGCAGATCAAGAATCAACAGTTAGAATCTTGTATGGAACAATTGATTGGTTTAAGATTAAGAATGGAGTATGACAGGGGTGTCTGCTGTCACCTTGTTTGTTTAATCTATATACTGAGCACATCATAAGAAATGTCAGGGGTGAGTTACAGGCTGAAATCAAGATAGGCGAGAGAAAGAGCAACAACCTCAGACATGTGGATGATGCCACTCTAATGGCAGAAAGCGAAGAGGAAGGAACTAAAGAGCCTCTTGATGAGGTTGAAAGGGGAGAATGAAAGAATCTGCTTAAGTTAACTAATAAAAAAAGAAAGAAAGAAAGAAACAGATTATGGCATCTGCCCTCATTATTGCATGGCAACTAAAGGGAAAATGTGGAAGTAGTGGGAGATTTCCTCTCTGGCTCCTAAGTCACTGTGGATAGTGACTGCAGCCATGAAATGAGAAGACAATCGCTTCTTGGCAGGAAATAAATGACAAACCTAGACAGTGTGTTGAAAAGCAGAGACATTACTCTGTTGACAAAGGTCTTTATAGTGAAGGCTATTGTCATCCCAGTAGACATGTACGGTTGTGAGATCTGGACCATAAAGAAGGCAGAATACCAAATAATTAATGCCTTCAAACTGTGCTGCTTGAGACTACTGAAAGTCCCTTGGACAGAAATGAGATCAAATTAGTCAATCTTAAGGGAGATAAAACCTGAATATTCACTGGAAGGACTGATGCTGAAACTGAAACACAAACTGAAGCTGAAACTGATGCGAACAGATTACTCACTAGAAAAGTCCCTGATCCTGGGAAAGATTGAAGGCAGAAGGAGAAGCGGGCATTAGAGGATGAGGTGGCTGGATAGCATCACTGATGCAATGAACATGAACTTGGACAAATTCTGGAGATAGTGAGGGACAGGGAGGCCTGGAGTGCTGCAGTCCATGGGCTCACAGAGTTGGGCACCACTGGATGACTGAACAACAATGACAATAATAAATAATCTTGCTAATTATAAGCAATCATTAAGATGCATAAGAAGCTAAGCAATACCTGAGATAACGCATATAAGCTTTTCATATTAAATTCAATATTTTAAAGTTTACTTCTAATAAAAAAATGTGTAATATTTCCAAGATATCTGAATTAGCCCTTATACACACACACACACACTCACACATACATGAAGAGAGGATATCCTTTTTTTTTTAATTAGAGGCTAATTATTTTACAATATTGTAGTGGTTTTTGCCATACACTGACATAAATCAGCCATGGGTGTACATGTGTCCCCCATCTTGAACCCCTCTCCCACCTCCCTCCCCATCCCACCTCTTAGAGTTGTCCCAGTACATTGGCTTTGAGTGCCCTGTTCCATGCTTTGAATTTGGATTAGTGATCTATTTCACATATGGTAATATACATGTTTCAATCTTATTCTCTCAAATCATCCCACCCTCGCCTTCTCCCAGAGTCCAAAAGTCTGCTCTTTATATCTGTGTCTCTTTTGCTGTCTTGCATACAGGATCATCATTGCCATCTTTCTAAATTACACATATATGTGCATTAATATACTATATTGTTTTTCTTTCTGACTTACTTCACTCTGTATAATAGGCTCCAGTTTCATCCACTTTATTAGAACTGATTCAAATGTGTCCCTTTTAATAGCTGAATAATATTCCATTGTGTATATGTACCACAGCTTTCTTATCCCTTTGTCTGCCAGTGGACATCTAGGCTGCTTCCACATCCTGGCTATTGTAAACAGTGCTGTGATAAACATTGGGGTACACATGTCTCTTTCGATTCTGGTTTCCTTAGTCTATATGCCCAGTAGCAGAATTGCTGGGTGTTATGGCAGTTCTGTTTCCAGTTTTATAAGGAATCTCCACACTCTTCTCCATATTCTGAATTATTTTCCCTTTCATAACTTATCTACCTAGTACATGTTAACTTGTTTTAGATGGCAGAGTAGAAGGACATGCGTTTATCTTTTCCTGCGAGAACTCCAAAATTACAACTTGTTGCTGAACAACTATCAACAGAAGAATGTTGGATCTCACCAACAAAAGATACCTCAAGTCCAAGGGCAAAGGCAAAGCCCCAGCAAGATGGTAGGAGGGGCAAAATCACTTTTAGAATCAAACCTCATACCCGCCAGAGGTGCTCAGAGGGCTCAAACAAAATTTTGTGCACATCATAACCCAGAGATCCCACAGAGACTGAGCCAAACCTGCCTTTGATTGTCTGAGTGTCTCCTGTGGAGGTACAGGTGAGCAGGTCCTGCCACAGGGGCAGGGGCTCTGGATGTGGCAGACCTGGGTCACACAATGTGTGGCATAAGCCCTCTTAGAGGGGACTCCCATTAACTCCATCACAGAGCCACTAATTAGACGACCCACAAACTGCAGAACAATAATACCAAATAAATTCTCACACTGTTAAGAAAGTTCTGGGACCCACAACATATTTCCCAACCTGGGGATCTAGCAAAGGGACTGAGAACACCCAGGGAATTTGACTTTGGAGGCCAATGGGATTTGATTACAGAATTTGCACAGGATTGGAGAAACAGATTCTTAGAGGGCAAAAAGAAAACCTTGTGTGCACCAGGACCCAGGAGAAAGGAGCAGTGACCCTAAAGGAGATTGAGCCAGACTTTCCTCTGAATGTCCAGGAGTCTCAAGCAGAGGCATGGTTTGCCTGTGTCCTGCTGAGGATTGGGGGCACTGAGTGAGGCAATGCAAGCATGGGACATTTTGAAGGAGGTTAACATTATCTTCATTATCTCCATCATAGTTTAGTCTCAGGTCAAACAGCAGTGAGAGAACACAGCCCCGTCCATAAACAGAAAACTGGATTAAAGATTTACTGAGTATGATCCCACCCATTAGAAAAGACCCAGTTTTCCCCAGAGTCAACCTCTCCTCTCTGGAAGCTTCCATAAGTCTCTTACCCTTATCTGTCAGAGGGCAGAAAGATGAAAACCACAATCACAGAAAACTAATTAAAATGATCGTATGGACCACTCAGCTTTGTCTAACTCAAAGAAATTATGAGCCGTGTCATGTAGGGTGACCCAAGATGGATAAGACATGCTGAAAAGTTCTGACAAAATGTGGTCCATTGGAGAAGGGAATGGCAAAGCACTTCAGGATTCTTGCCTCGAGGAACTCATGAATAATATGAAAAGGCAAAAAGGATATAAAACTGAGATAAACCCCCCAGGTCCGTAGATGCCCAGTATGCTACTGGAGAAGAGTGGAGAAATAACTCCAGAAAGAATGAAGAGACAGAGACAAAGTGAAAACACTGCACAGTTATATTTATTTTATTTTATT
Source organism: Madoqua kirkii (assembly GCA_006408675.1). Lineage (NCBI taxonomy): Eukaryota > Metazoa > Chordata > Mammalia > Artiodactyla > Bovidae > Madoqua > Madoqua kirkii. Next base: position 23,123 of record SJYC01107239.1, on the reverse strand, counting down.
TTAAATTTTGAACATTTTTATTTGTTTGGCTGAGTTACAATATTAGTTCAAGTTTACAATACAGTGTTAGATGTGACTGGTGATGGGAGTAAGGTCTGATGCTGTAAAGAACAATACTGTATAGGAACCTGGAATGTGAGGTCCATGAATCAAGGTAAATTAGAAATGGTCAAACAAGAGAGGGCAAAAGTGAACATCGACATTTTAGAAATCACTGAACTAAAATGGACTTGAATGGGCAAATTTAATTCAGAAATCTATTATATCTATTACTATGTACAAGAATCCTTTAGAAGAAATGGAGTAGCCGTCATAGTCAACAAAAGAGTTCAAAATGCAATACTTGAGAGGATACAATCCCAATAAAGACAAAATGATCTCTGTTTGTTTCCAAGGCAAACCATTCAATATCCCAGTAATCCAAGTCTATGCCCTGACCAGTAATGCTGAAGAAATTGAAGCTGAATAGTTCTATGAAGACCTACAGGACATTCCAGAATTAACACCCTCAAAAATGTTGTTGTCACCACAGGGGCCTGGAATGTAAAGGTAGGAAGTCAAGAAATACCTGAAATAACCGGCAAAGTTTGCCTTAGAGTATAAAATGAAGCAGGGTCAAAGTCAACAGAGTTTTTCCAGGAGAAAAAACTGGTGGTCATAGCAAACAGCCTCTTCCAACAACACAAGAGAAGACTCTACACATGGACATCACCAGATGGTCAATAGCGATATTAAATTATTCATTTTCCTTTGCAGTAGAAGTTGGAGAAGCTCTATACAGTCAGCAAAAATATGACTGGGAGCTGACTGTGGCTCAAATCATGAACAGCTTATTGCATAACTCAGAAATTCAGACTTCAGTTGAAGAAAGTAGGGAAAACCATTCGACCATTCAGGTTGACCTAAATCAAATCCCTTACGATTATAGAATGGAAGTCAGAAATGATTCAAAATATTAGATCTGATAGGCAGAGTGCCTGAAAAACTATGGATGGAGGTTCAGACTGTTCAGGAAGCAGTATTCATGATCATCCCTAAGAAAAAGGAATGCAAAAAAAGGCAAAATCTTTGTCTGAGGAGGCCTTACAAATACCTGAGAAAAGAAGAGAAGCTAAAAGCAAGAATAAATAAAAGATATTCCCATTTGAATGCAAAGCTCCAAGGAGAAATAAGAAAGCCTCCCTCAGTGATCAATGCAAAGAAATAGAGGAAAACAATAGAATGGGGAAAACTAGAGATCTCTTCAAGAAAATTACAGATACCAAGGGGAAATTTCGTGCAAAGTTGGACACAATAAAGGACAGAAACTATATGGACCTAATAGAGGCAGAAGGTATTAAGAAAAGGTAGCAAGAATACTCAGATTTAACTACATAAAAAAGTTCATTATTACCCAGATAACCACAATGGTGTGATTATTTACCTAGAGCCAATCATCCTGGAATGAGAAGTCAAATGTACCTTAGGAAGCATCACTAAAAATAAAGAGGGGAGGGGTCCTAAGATGACTGAGGAATATGATGGGGAAAACACTTTCTCCCTCACAAATTCATTGAAAGAACATTTGAACACTGGGCAAATTCCACAAAACAACTTTTGAATACTGGCAGAGGACTTCAGGCACCCATAAAGGCAGCCCATTGTCTTTGAAAGGAGGTAGAAGAAAATATAAAAAATCAAAAGTGAGACAAAAGAGGTAGGGATGGAGATCTGTCCCGGGAAGGGAGTCTTAAAAGAGGAGAGGCTTCCAAACACCAGGAAACACTCTGACCAGTGGATCCGTGGGGACTTTAGGAATCTCTGAGGGCAACATAACTGGGAGGAAAAATAAATAAATAAAACTCACAGATAATGTGCATAGGCAACTCCCAGCATTCACAGCCACCACCAACAAATGGAGGCTGAACAGGGAGGTGCGAGCTGCATTGCTTAGGGTAAGGACCAGGCCCGAAATCCCTGAGGACAATCTGAGGGAACTAACATGAGATAGCAAGCCAAACTGTGGGATAACCATAGAAAGAGAGGGAAAGAGAGAGAGAGAGAGAGAACTATCCCACAAAAAGCCCTAACCTAAAGCACTGTCAGGCCTCCTCACAGAACAAAGGACTGAGCTAATACAAGAAGAGAGCCAGCAGGCTGTGGACTGGCCCATTCCCCACCAGAGACAGGCAGGTGGGGGGCAGCCAGAGCCCAAAAGGGACAATCTCTGCCCCAGAGAGGCATCCTCTACTAAACTGCAAACAGACTCCATTGCTAACCAAAAATTCTTGGGATTCTGGATGGTTGATATCTGCCAGGAGGGTTGCAGCCAGAGATCAGCTTCCCAGAAGAGGCATGTGGCACACCTGAGAGGGGCGCACCCTCAGCCACCCAGAAAACTGAGCGTCTGGGACAGGGGAGGTGATAAGATGCAGTCCCCACCTGGGGGAGACTGCACTCACCAGCACCTGGTCGTCTGAGCTTCTTGGAACTGGGAAGGGCACAAAACGCAGGCCCAAATGAGTCTATACCTTTGTGGAGTACCTGAGAACATGAACCTGAGCAGCTTAGGCCTGGGAAGTGCATGCAACCCACGGCCTGACTCAGAGAGTTCCCTGGAAGAGCAACCTATAACCTGAGAAGTACAGACCATGAAAGCCCACACGCAGTGAGCGGGGCAAACCCAGTGCAGCTGAGACACTGCAAGCACTCCCCACACATGCCAGTGATATTTGTTTGCAGTGTTCCTCCCTCCCCACAGTGGTACTGAACAAAGGAGCCTAAATAAGTGACCACCTTCACCCCCTTGTGTCAGGGCATAATTAGACACTGAAGTGAAGTGAAGTGAAGTGAAGTGAAGTAAAGTTGCTCAGTCGTGTCCAACTCTTTGCAACTCCATGGACTGTAGCCTACCAGGCTCCTTGGCCATGAGATTTTGCAGGCAAGAGTACTGGAGTGGGTTGCCATTTCCTTCTCCAGAGGATCTTCCTGACCCAGAGATCGAACCCAGGTCTCTCGCATTGTAGGCAGATGCCTTACCATCTGAGCTACTAGAGAAGCCCAATTAGACACTGAAGAGGCCAGCAAACAGAAGAAGCTAAAATAAACAGTGATAACTGCTTTGGAAGTGACTGGTGCAACAGATTAAAACCCTGTAGTTAGCACTGACTGCATGGGAACGGGCTTATAGAATGTGAGAAGTGTAAGCCAGATCAAGGAATTATCCACAACTGAATTGACCCCACATTGTCTACAACAGCTCCAGAGAAATTCTTAGATGTATTTTTACTGTTATCATTTTTTTATTTTTAAGTCCCCTATTACTCCTTTAATTTTTATTGTTATAACCTATTATTACCTTGCAAAAACAAAAAGACCCTATTTTTAAAGGAAACTTCATGTATATATTTTATATTTTTTGTGACTTGTTTAATATTCTATTTTTAAGAGTCTAACTACCAAACTCATTCTATGAGGCCACCATCACCCTAATACCAAAACCTGACAAGGATGCCACAAAAAAAGAAAACTATAGGCCGATATCACTGATGAACATAGATGCAAAAATTCTGAACAAAATCCTAGCAATCAGAATCCAACAACACATTAAAAAGATCATACACCACGACCAAGTGGGCTTTATCCCAGGGATGCAAGGATTCTTCAATATCCGCAAATCAATCAACGTAATTCACCACATTAATAAATTGAAAAATAAAGGTCATATGATTATCTCAATAGATGCAGAGAAGGCCTTTGACAAAATCCAACATCCATTTATGATAAAAACTCTCCAGAAAGCAGGAATAGAAGGAACGTACCTCAACATAATAAAAGCTATATATGACAAACCCACAGCAAACATTATCCTCAATGGTGAAAAACTGAAAGCATTTCCCCTAAAGTCAGGAACAAGACAAGGGTGCCCACTTTCACCACTACTATTCTACTCTAGATTTTTAATCTTTGCTTTTTGGTATTTATTATCAAATTTTGTACTTTTAAGAACCCAATCTTCAGTACTCATTTTTACTTAGGAATGTGATTGCTGGCTTGATTGCTGTCTTCCCCTTTGGACTCTTCTTTTTCTCCACCAGATTGCCTTCATCTCCTCCCTCTTCTTTCTCTTCTCTAGCTAACTCTGTGAATTTCTTTGTGTGTTCTGGGCTGTGGAGAACACTTAGGGAATTGATTACTGGCTGGATCTATCTCTCTCCTTTTGATTCTCCCTTTTATTTTCCTTGTTACGCCTATCTCCTTCCTCCCTCTTCCATTCTCTTCTTTGTTTGATTCCATGAACATCTCTGGGGGGGGGGGTCCAGACTGTGGAGAACACGTAGGGAATTGATTACTGGCTAGCTTGCTCTTTCCCCTTTTGATTCCCCCTCTTCTCCTCCTAGGCAACTCTATCTCCCTCCTCTCTCTTCTCTTCTCCATGAAACTCTGTGAACCTCTCCGGGGGTCTCTCACTGTGGAGAAACTTTCCATCATTAACCTAGATGTTTTATCATTGGTGCTGTATAGGCGGAGAAGTCTTGAAGCTACTGTAAGAATAAGACTGAAAACCAGAAGCAGGAGGCTTAAGTACGAATTCTGAGAACACCTGATTCCAGGGAACATTAATCGATAAGAGCTCATCTAAAAGCCTCCATACCTACACTAAAACTAAGCACCACCCAAGAGCCAACAACTTCCAAAGCAAGACATATCACAGAAATTATCCAGCAGCACAGGAACATAGCCTTGAGCTTCAATATACAGGCTGTTCAAAGTCACACCATCCCATAAACATCTCAAAACTCACTACTGGACACTTCATTGCACTCCAGAGAGAAGAAATCCAGCTCCACCAAGCAAAGCACCAACACAAGCTTCCCTAACCAGGAAACCTGGACAAGTCACCCATACAACCCCACTCACCATGAGGAACCACCACAATAAATAGGAACCACAAACTGCTAGAATATGCAAAGGCCACCCCATACACAGCAATCTAAACAAGATTAAAAGACAAAAAAAAAATACTCTGCAGGTAAAGGAACAGATAAATACCCATCAAACCAAACAAAAGATGAAGAGATAGGGAGTTGACCTGAAAAATAATTCAGAATAATAGTAAAAATGATTCAAAATCTTGAAAACAAAATGGAGTTACAGATAAATATCCAGGAGACAAGGACTGAGAAGATGCAAAAAAAAGTTTAACAAGGACCTAGAATAAATAAAAAAGAATCAATATATAATGAATAATGTACTACATGAAATCAAAAACACTCTGGAGGGAACCAACAGTAGAATAATGGAGGCAGAAGATAGGATGGTAGAAATAAATGAGGCAGAGAGGAAAAAAGAAAAAAGAAAGAAATAAGGACAACTTCAGAGACCTCTGGAACAATGTTAAATGCCCTATCATTCAAATCATAGGACTTCCAGAAGAAGATAAAAAGAAAGACCATGAGAAAACACTTGAGGAGATAATAGTTGAACACTTCCCTAAAATGGAGAAGGAAATAGTCACCCAAGTCCAAGAAACTCAGAGAGTCCCAAACAGGATAAACCCAAGGTGAAACACCCCAAGACACATATTAATCAAATTAACAAAGATAAAACACAATGAGCAAATATTAAAAGCAGCAAGGGAAAAATAACAAATAACACACAAGGGGATTCCCATAAGGGTAATAGCTGATCTTTCAAAAGAAACTCTTAAGGCCAGAAGGGAAAGGCAGGACATACTTAAAGTGATGAAAGAGAAAAAATCTACAACCCAGATTACTGTACCCAGTAAGGATCTTATTCAAATATGAAGGATAAATCATAGCTTTACAGACAAGCAAAAGCTGAGAGAATTCAGCACCACCAAACCAGCTCTCCAACAAATATTAAAGGATCTCCTCTAGACAGGAAACACAGAAAGGGTATATAAATTCAAACCCCAAACAACAAAGTAAATGACAACGGGATCATACTTATCAATAATTACCTTAAATGTAAATGGGTTGAATGCCCCAACCAAAAGACAAAACTGGCTGAATGGATACAAAACCAGATTCCTATATATGTTGTCTACAAGAGACCCACCTCAAAACAAACTACACATAGAGACTGAAAGTGAAAGACTGGAAAAAGATATTCCATACAAATAGAGACTAAAAGAAAGCAAGAGTAGCAATACTCATATCAGATAAAAGAGACTTTAAAATGAAGGTTGTGAAAAGAGACAAAGAAGGAAACTACATAATGATCAAAGGATCAATCCAAGAAGAAGATATAACAATTATAAATATATATGCACCCAACATAGGAGCATTGCAATATGTAAGACAAATGCTAACAAGTATGAAACAGGAAATTAACAATAACACAATAATAGTGATAAACTTTAATACCCCACTCACACCTATGGATAGATCAACTAAACAGAAAATTAACAAGGAAACACAAACTGTAAGTAATACAATGGACCAATTAGATCTAATTGATACCTATAGGACATTTCACCTCAAAACAACGAACATCATCGTTTTCTCAAGTGCACATGGAACCTTCTCCAAGACAGATCATATCCTGGGACATAAATATAGCCTTGGTAAATTAAAAAAAAATTGAAATCATTGCAAGCATCTTTTTTGATCACAATGTAGTAAGATTAGACATCAATTACAGGAGAAAAACTATTAAAAATCCAACATATGGAGGCTAAACAACCCCCTGCTGAATAACCAACAAATCATGGAGTAAATAAAAAGAGAAATCAAAATATGTATAGAAACGAATGAAAATAAAAACACAACAAACCAAAACCTATGGGACACTGTAAAAGCAATGCTAAGGGGAAGGTTCATAGCAACACAGGCTTACCTTAAGAAAAAAAAGTCAAATAAATAACCTAACTCTACACCTAAAGCAACTAGAAAAGAAAAAAAATGAAGAACCCTAGGGTTAGTAGAAGGAAAGAAATCTTAAAAATTAGGCAGAAATTAATGCAAAAGAAACAAAAGAGAGCATAGCAGAAATCAACAAAGCTAAAAGCTGATTCTTTGTGAAGATAAATAAAGTTGACAAACCATTAGCCAGACTCATCAAGAAACAAAGGGAGAGGAATCAAATCAACAAAATTAGAAATGAAAATGGAGAAGTCACAGCAGACAACACAGAAATACAAAGGATCATAAGAGACTACTATCAGCAATTATATGCCAATAAAATGGACACCTTGGAAGAAATCGACACATTCTTAGAAAAGTACAACTTTCCAAAACTGAACCAGGAAGAAATAGAAAATCTTAACAGACCCATTACAAGCACAGAAATAAAAAACTGTTATCAGAACAAACAAAAGCCCAGGACCAGATGGCTTCACAGCTGAATTCTACCAAAAATTTAGAGAAGAGCTAACACCTATCCTACTCATACTCTTCCAGAAAATTGCAGAGGAAAGTAAACTTCCAAACTCATTCTATGAGGCCACCATCACCCTAACACCAAAACCAGACAAAAATGCCACAAAAAAAAGAAAACTATAGGCTAATATCACTGATGAACATAGATGCAAAAATCCTTAACAAAATTCTAGCAAACAGAATCCAACGATATATTAAAAAGATCATACATCATGACCAAATAGGCTTTAACCCCAGGGACGTAAGAATTCTTCAATATCCACAGATTAATCAATGAGATACACCACATTAACAAATTTAAAGATAAAACCTATATGATTATCTCCATAGATGCAGAGAAAGCCTTTGACAAAATTTAACATCAATTTATGATAAAAAAAAATAAGTCCTCCAGAAAGCAGGCATAGAAGGAACATACCTCAACATAATAAAAGCTATATATGAAAAACCCACAGCAAACATTATTCTCAGTAGTGAAAAATTGAAAACATTTCCCTTAAAATCAGGAACAAGACAAAGGTGTTCACTTTCACTGCTACTATTCAACATAGTTCTGGAAGTTTTGACTACAGCAATCAAAACAGAAAAAGAAATAAAATGAATCTGGATTGGAAAAGAAGAACTAAAACTCTTACTGTTTCCAGATGGCATGATCTTCTACATAGAAAACCCTAAAGAAATCACCAGAAAATTATCAGAGCTAATCAATGAATATGGTAAAGTTACAAAAAATAAAATTAACACACAGAAATCCCTTGCATTCCTATTTAATAATAATGAAAAAACAGAAAGAGAAATTAAGGAAACAATTCCATTCACCATTGCAATGAAAAGAATAAAATACTTAGGAATATATCTACCTAAAGAAACAAAAGACCTGTATATTGAAAACTATAAAGCACTGATGAAGGAAATCAAAAAGGACACAAATAGATGGAAAAATATACCGTGTTCATGGACTGGAAGAATCAATACAGTGAAAATGAGTATGGAGTATGCTACCCAAAGCAATCTATAAATTCAGTGCAATTCTTATCAAGCTACCAACAGTATTTTTCACAGAACTAGAACAATAAATTTCACAATTTGTATAGAAATTTAAAAAAAAAACTCAAATAATCAAAACAATCTTGAGAAAGAAGAATGGAACTGGAAGAATCAATCTGCCTGACTTCAGGCTCTACTACAAAGCCACAGTCATCAAGATAGTATGGTACTGGTGCAAAGATAGAAATATAGATAAAAAAAAAAAAAAAAAAGAATGCCCAAAGATAAGTTCACACACCTATGGACACCCTATCTTTGGCAAAGGAGGCAAGAATATGCAATGGAGAAAAGACAATCTTTTTAACAAGTGATGCTGGGAAAACTGGTCAACCACTTGCAAAAGAATGAAACTAAAACCCTTTCTAACACCATACACAAAAATAAACTCAAAATGGATTAAAGATCTAAACATAAGACCAGACATTATAAAACTCCTAGAGGAAAATTTAGGCAAAACACTCTCTGACATAAATCACAGAAAGATCCTCTGTGACCCACCTCTCAGAGTAAATGAAATAAAAGTAAAAATAAACACATGGGGCCTAATTAAACTTAAAAATTTTTGCACAACAAAGGTAACTATAAGCAAAGTAAAAGACAGCCTTCAGAATGGAAGAAAATAATAGCAAATGAAGCAACTAACAAATAATTAATCTCAAAAATATACAAACAAATCCTGAAGCTCATTCCAGAAAAATAAATGACCCAATCAATAAATAGACCAAAGAACTAAAAAGACATTTTTCCAAAGAAGACATACAGATGGCTAACAAATACATGAAAAGATGCTGACTATTACTCCTTATGAGAGAAATACAAATAAAACCGCAATGAGGTACCATTTCATGCCAGTTAGAATGGTGGATATCCAGAAGTCTACAAACAATAGATGCTGGAGAGGGTGTGGAGAAAAGGGAACCCTTTTACACTGTTGATGGGAATGCAAACTGGTACAGTCACTATGGAGAACAGTGTGGCAATTCCTTAAAAAACTGTAAATAGAACTGCCATATGACCCAGCAATCCCACTACTGGGCATACACACTGAGGAAACCATAATTGAAAGAGATACGTGTACCCCAATGTTCATTGTAGCACTGTTTATAATAGCCTGAACATGGAAGCAGCCTAGATATCCATCAGCAGACAATGGATAAGAAAGCCGTGGTACCTATACACAATGAAATATTACTCAGCCATTAGAAAGAATACATTTGAATCAGTTCTAATGAAGTGTATAAAACTGGAGCCTATTATACAGAGTGAAGTAAGCCAGAAAGGAAAACACCAATAAAGTATACTAATGGTATTCTAAATGGAATTTAAAAAAATGGGAACGATAACCCTATATGTGAGACAGCAAAGAGAAACAGATGTATAGAACAGTCTTTTGGACTCTGTGAGAGAAGGTGAAGGTGGGATGATTTAAGAGAATAGTAGAGAAACATGTATATTATCATATGTGAAACAGATTGCCAGTCCAGGTTCGATGCATGAGACAGAGTGCTCAGGACTGATGTACTGGAATGACCCAGAGGGATGGGATGCGAAGGGAGGTAGGAGAGGGACTCAGGATGGGGAACACATGTACACTCATGGCATATTCATGTCAATGTAAGACAAAACCACTACAATATTGTAAAGTAAGTATTGTCCATTTAAAATAAATAAATTTAGAAAAAATGAATAGATAGAGGAAGTGATGGAATTCCAGTTGAGCTACTTGAAATCATAAAACATGCTGCAGTTAAACTGCTGCACTGAATATGCCAGCAAATTTGGAAAACTCAGCAGTGGCCACAGGACTGGAAAAGGTCAAATTTCATTCCAATCCCAAAGAAAAGCAAGCCAAATAATGCTCAAACTACTACACAATTGCACACAACTAACATGCTAGTAAAGTAATGCTCAAAATTCTCCAATCCAGGATTCAACAGTATGTGAACCATGAACTTTCAGATGTTCAAGACAGAAGAACCAGACATCAAATTGCCAACATCATAGGAAAAAAAAAAAAAAAAAACATAGATAGAGAGAATTTTTTAAAAAATCTACTTCCACTTTATTGACTATGCCAAAGCCTTTGTGTGGATCAGAACAAATTGGGAAAAATTCTTAAAGAGATGGAAGAGCAGACCACCTTATCTGTCTCCTGAGAAATCTGTATGCAGGTAAAGAAGCGATAGTTCGAACTGGACATGGAACAAAAACTGGCTCCAAATAGGGAAAGGAGTACATCAAGGCTGTATATTGCCTCCCTGCTTATTTAATTTATATGCAGTTTACATCATCCAAAATGCTGAGCTGAATGAAACACAAACTGAAATAGATATTTCTGGGAGAAATTTCAAAAAGGTCAGATATGCAGAAAACATCACCCTTATAGCAGAAAGCAAAGAAAATGAAAGAGCTTCTTGATGAAAGTGAAAGAGGAGAGTGAAAAAATTAGCTTAATACTTAACATTAAAAAAAACTAAGATCATGGCATCTGACCCAGTCACTTCATGGCAAATAGGTGGGAAAACAATGAAAACAGTGAGAGACTTTATTTTGGGGTGCTCCAAAATTGCTGCAGACGGTGACTGCAGCCATGAAAGTAAAAGATGCTTGCTCCTTGAAAGAAAAGCTATGACCAAAATAGGCAGCATTTTAAAAAGCAGTCATTATTTTGTCAACAAAGTTCCATCTCATCAAAAGCATGAGTTTCTCAGTAGTCATGTATGGATGAGAGTTGAACTATAAAGAAAGCTGAGCACTGAAGAATTGTTGCTTTTGAACTGTGGCTTTGTAAAAGACCCCTGAAAGTCCCTTGGACTACAAGGAGATCAAACTAGTCAATACGAAAGGAAATCAGTCCTGAATATTCTTTGAAAGGACTGATGCTGAACCTGAAACCTCAATACTTCAGCCACCTAATGCAAATAACTGACTTATTGGAAAAGACCCTGATTCTGGGAAGGATTGAAGGGAGAAGGAGAAGGGCAGGACAGAGGATAAGATGGTTGAATGGTATCACCATCTTGGACATAAGTTTGATCAAGCTCCGTGAGCTGGTGATGGACAGGGAAGCCTGGCATGCTGTCATTGATGGAGTAGCAAAGAGTCGGATACAACTGAATGACTGTACTGGACATGTGTTGTTTATATTTTTATTCAAAGCACTGAATCTGTTTACTCATTTATGTAAAATATTTTCAAAGCTTGATGTCACCATTTTTGTTTATATAAAGTTCTGTTTTTAAACATAGAAATTTTATTAAAATATTTTAATTACAACCTTATAGTGTAAGGTTTCTATATGAAGCTACATCTTATTTACCTCAATGGCTTTAATGCAGTCATAATATACATTGTGATTGTTATCAATGACAATAGTTCCATGTATATATTTTATATTGCAATGAATGTCAAGGCCTGAAGCAGGTATTTAAATACCTGCTTCAGGCCTTGACATTCATTGCAATATAAAATATATACATGGAACTATTGTCATTGATAACAATCACAATGTATATTATGACTGCATTAAAGCCATTGAGGTAAATAAGATGTAGCTTCATATAGAAACCTTACACTATAAGGTTGTAATTAAAATATTTTAATAAAATTTCTATGTTTAAAAACAGAACTTTATATAAACAAAAATGGTGACATCAAGCTTTGAAAATATTTTACATAAATGAGTAAACAGATTCAGTGCTTTGAATAAAAATATAAACAACACATGTCCAGTACAGTCATTCAGTTGTATCCGACTCTTTGCTACTCCATCAATGACAGCATGCCAGGCTTCCCTGTCCATCACCAGCTCACGGAGCTTGATCAAACTTATGTCCAAGATGGTGATACCATTCAACCATCTTATCTTCTGTCCTGCCCTTCTCCTTCTCCCTTCAATCCTTCCCAGAATCAGGGTCTTTTCCAATAAGTCAGTTATTTGCATTAGGTGGCTGAAGTATTGAGGTTTCAGGTTCAGCATCAGTCCTTCCAAAGAATATTCAGGACTGATTTCCTTTCGTATTGACTAGTTTGATCTCCTTGTAGTCCAAGGGACTTTCAGGGGTCTTTTACAAAGCCACAGTTCAAAAGCAACAATTCTTCAGTGCTCAGCTTTCTTTATAGTTCAACTCTCATCCATACATGACTACTGAGAAACTCATGCTTTTGATGAGATGGAACTTTGTTGACAAAATAATGACTGCTTTTTAAAATGCTGCCTATTTTGGTCATAGCTTTTCTTTCAAGGAGCAAGCATCTTTTACTTTCATGGCTGCAGTCACCGTCTGCAGCAATTTTGGAGCACCCCAAAATAAAGTCTCTCACTGTTTTCATTGTTTTCCCACCTATTTGCCATGAAGTGACTGGGTCAGATGCCATGATCTTAGTTTTTTTTAATGTTAAGTATTAAGCTAATTTTTTCACTCTCCTCTTTCACTTTCATCAAGAAGCTCTTTCATTTTCTTTGCTTTCTGCTATAAGGGTGATGTTTTCTGCATATCTGACCTTTTTGAAATTTCTCCCAGAAATATCTATTTCAGTTTGTGTTTCATTCAGCTCAGCATTTTGGATGATGTAAACTGCATATAAATTAAATAAGCAGGGAGGCAATATACAGCCTTGATGTACTCCTTTCCCTATTTGGAGCCAGTTTTTGTTCCATGTCCAGTTCGAACTATCGCTTCTTTACCTGCATACAGATTTCTCAGGAGACAGATAAGGTGGTCTGCTCTTCCATCTCTTTAAGAATTTATAAAAGAGTAAATTTATTAATCTGGAAGATCACAAACTGATAAAATCTCTTCTTGAAGAATAATCTGTTGTACATAGTAACAAAACTGATAACTGTCTTATTAATCACCATTCAGCTAAAAAGTTACAGGTGGATTCTTTACCAGCTGAGTCATAAAGAAGCATTCAGCTAAAATAATTTGTGTCAAAATTAATACTACTGTTCAGTCATTGGTTTATAATGGTTCAACGTAAAAGTTTTGACATTATAATGATGTAAAACTAATACACATTTAGTATAAACCATACTTTGAATTTTGAATTTTATCAATGATCTTTTCCTGGACTAGTGGTATGCAGCTACAAGTTCCAGTAGTACTAATAAAGTTAATTACTATTACAATTTATTGTATTGCTAAAAAGAAGTGCAAATTAAATACCAAGATAATATAAGCAGCCATGACAATCAGTTCCAGTTCAGTCACTCAGTTGTGCCTGACTCTGCAACCCCATGGATTAGAACATGCTAAATCTTCTTGTCCATCACCAACTCCCAGAGCTTGCTCAAACTCAGGTCCATCAAGTCAGTGATGCTATCCAATCAACTCATTCTCTGTCATCCCCTTCTGCTGTCTTCAGTCTTTCCCAGCATCAGGGTGTTTTCAAATGAGTCAGTTCTTCATGTCAAGTGGTCAAACTATAAGATAGCACAATTCTCTCTACTGATTTTGAATTGGCTATTATTTGAAAATTCTTACTTGTAAATTACAAAGTCTTCCCTGAAGTTCAGTTCATTTCAGTTGCTCAGTCGTGTCTGACTCTTTGCGACCCCATGAATCGCAGCATGCCAGGCCTCCCTGTTTATCACCAATGCCTGGAGTTCACTCAGACTCACATCCATCAAGTCAGTGATGCCATCCAGCCATCTCATCCTCTGTTGCCCCCTTCCCCTCCTGCCCTCAATCCTCCCAGCATCAGAGTCTTTTCCAGTGAGTCAACTCTTTGCATGAGGTGGCCAAACTACTGGAGTTTCAGCTTTAGCATCATTCCTTCCAAAGAAAACTCAGGGCTGATCTCCTTCAGAATGAAGTGGTTAGGTCTCCTTGCAGTCCAAGGGACTCTCAAGAGTCTTCTCCAACACGACAGTTCAAATGCATCAGTTCTTTGGTACTCAGCATTCTTCACAGTCACATCCATACATGGCCACAGGAAAAACCATAGCCTTGACTAGACAGACCTTAATAGGCAAAGTATTTTCTCTGCTTTTGAATATACTATCTAGGTTGGTCATAACTTTTCTTCCAAGGAGTAAGCATCTTTTAATTTCATGGCTGCAGTCATGATCTGCAGTGATTTTGGAGCCCCAAAAATAAGGTCTGACATTGTTTTCACTGTTTCCCCATCTATTTCCCATGAAGTGATGAGACCGGATGTCATGACCTTCATTTTCTGAATGTTGAGCTTTAGGCCAAATTTTCACTCTACAATTTCACTTTCATCAAGAGGCTTTCTAGTTCCTCTTTACTTTCTGCCATAAGGATGGTGTCATTTGCCTATCTGAGGTTATTGAGATTTCTCCCAGCAATCTTGAATCCAGGTTGTGTTTCTTCCAGTCCAGCGTTTCTCATGATGTACTCTGCATAGCAGTTAAATAAGCAGGGTGATGATATACAGCCTTGACGTACTCCTTTTCCTATCTGGAACCAGTCTGTTGTTCCATGTCCAGTTCTAACTGTTGCTTCCTGACCTGCATACAGATTTCTCAAGAGGCAGATCAGATGGTCTGGTATTCCCATCTTTTTCAGATTTGCCCACAGTTTATTGTGATCCACACAGTCAAAGGCTTTGGCATAGGCAATCAAGCAGAAATAGATATTTCTCTGGAACTCTCTTGCTTTTTCCATGATCCAGCGGATGTTGGCAATTTGATCTCTGGTTCCTCTGCTTTTTCTAAAACTAGCTTGAACATCAGGAAGTTCACAGTTCATGTTTTACTGAAGCCTGGATTAGAGAATTTTGGCCATTATTTTACTAGCATGTGAGATGAGTAGAGCCAGACATCCTGGAATGTGAAGTCTAGTGGGCCTTAGAAAGCGTTGCTACACAAAAAGCTAGTGGAGGTGATGGAATTCCAGTTGAGCTGTTTCAAATCTTGAAAGATGATGCTGGGAAAGTGCTGTACTCAATATGCCAGCAAATTTGGAAAACTCAGCAGTGGTCACAGGACTGGAAAAGGTCAGTTTTCATTCCAATTCCAAAGAAAGGCAATGCCAAAGAATGCTCAAACTACCTCACAATCTCCCCTTAAGATCCATTAAATGTATGTTTTTACATTCAGACAAGATATTGCATTCTTCTTTGCTTTCCATTGCCACGCACAGGGATTATGATGCAGTAGTATCTGATAAGAATTATAATTTTAAATCAATTAATTGACTTCTCAAATTAGAAGTGACCATAAATTTGTAGGACTTAAGGATTCTACAGCAAGATAAATGTGCAAATAGTCTCTCATTGTTACATATTTCTGTCTGTCATTAATTTGAGCAACAACAAAACTTGGTGACTGAAAATCTAAAATATAATCTGAGGAGAGGTATTGAATATCATTATCCACAAGATACATGTGAGGTTATCCAGAAGGTACATGTGAGGTTTTCACAGTAGATAAGAAAATTAGAGGATGGAGAGAAATAAAGTGTGCCAGCATATAGCAAACAATAAATCACCATATATTCTCAATAGTACAAGAATTCTATCAAGGAGATATGTCTTAGAAAGATAATCAAGTATCCTTGAAAGACAACAGGAAAGCAATGTATCACACTTGAGGAAAAGCTTTTTGGCATGCTAACAGTATTTTATGAGAGCTCATAAAAGAATGGCTATATGCTTATAACCCTCTCATCAGTGACAGAGTGCATTTCTTTTCTTTCAGAAATTGACTGTAATCCTTTAATTTTCCGTCAGTTTATCTGAACATCTTTCAGTTAAAACTATCTTAGAAAATCCCCATAAATTAAGAGTTGGCACTTTGCTACATGCTAAGGCTGTAATGCTTAAAACTTGATATTTAGAAGTTTATATTTTTGAAAAGCTCCCAGTTCACCTCAAAGTATATAAATAATTGCACTTGGAGAAAATCTGTTTACTATTTACTGACTACACAAAAGCAAGAGACATTACTTTGCTGACTAAGGTTAGTCTAGTCAAGGCTATGGTTTTTCCTGTGGTCATGTATGGATGTGAGAGTTGGACTGTGAAGAAGCCTGAGTGCCGAAGTATTGATGCTTTTGAACTGTGGTGTTGGAGAAGACTCTTGAGAGTCTCTTGGACTTCAAAGAGATCCAACCAATCCATTCTAAAGGAGATCAGCCCTGGGATTTCTTTGGAAGGAATGATGCTAAAGCTGAAACTCCAGTACTTTGGTCACCTCATGTCACCTTGACTCATTGGAGAAGACTCTGATGCTGGGAGGGATTAGGGGAAAGAAGAGAAGGAGATGACCAAGGATGAGATGGCTGGATGACATCACAGACTTGATGGACGTGAGTCTGAGTGAACTCCAGGAGATGGTGATGAACAGGGAGGCCTGGCATGCTGCGATTCATGGGGTCGCAAAGAGTCAGACAGGACTGAGTGACTGAACTGAACTGAAGTGAAACTTTCATTCTATAGGAGACAAATATGTACTACCTCTTAAGTACAAAACATACAATAAATTTTGTATAAAAATATTGTGAATTCTAATTTAGTAGTGAAATTTTCATGATTCATAAATCATATTAATTATATCTGTCAAAAATTATCTTCCTACCCATCTTACAACTGCTTGGTATTTTATACCCATATCATCTCTTATTTGGGTTATTGCTATATCCTCCTCATCAGTATTTTAATCTTTAGTCTTATTTCTCTTTGATATTCTCAAGTTTCCTGTCACACTAATTATTCTAAAGGGCAAATTTGATAGTGTGCTATTCCTGATTATTATCATTTTGTGGTCTCCCATTACTTTAGAATGAAAATCTGCATCTTAGGACATGATATTCCTGATACACCCTTTCACAGTCATTTCATTGATTCTCCTGCTTGTGTCTCTGGAGCTGTGCTCCAGGAACTTTCAACTGTATTTATTTCCCTGAAACTGGAATGTTTTCTCTAATTCTCAATTATTTAAAAAATTCAGATTTCTCTGCCTGAACTACTCTATATATTTGTTCAAATTGCTCTGAGGGGCTGTGAAAGTGAAATCTCTCAATCATGTCCAACTCTTTGCAACCCCTTAAACTGTAGGCTACCAGGCTTCTCAGTTCATGGGATTTTCCAGGCAAGCTAATAGTGTTTCTAATATGAAGGGCCTTGAGTATGTTTTTTTCCTACATAAACAAATGCCAGGCAAAGGTTTTTTATGTGATCTTTATGACATTTCTAGAAAGGATTTAATTTATTTTAGAGTATGGTAGGAAACATAGTTTAACTTACTCAACTGTCCAGACCAGCTCGACAAGCAGGGTTTCCGAAAGTGCAATATAGTGAGATAATGAGAAACAAGACACAAGAATTCAGAGAAAAGCGAG
Source organism: Madoqua kirkii (assembly GCA_006408675.1). Lineage (NCBI taxonomy): Eukaryota > Metazoa > Chordata > Mammalia > Artiodactyla > Bovidae > Madoqua > Madoqua kirkii. The sequence goes on along the minus strand of SJYC01107239.1, from coordinate 5,386 downwards.
GATCAGGGGACCAACACCGCTCCAAAGTTAAGGTGCTGAAACAGACTTCAAGCCAGTTTTATTATACTTTCAGCCATGAATGAAAGAATAAACGGGGAATTAAACTATAACTCATGTGGCTTTCAGGGCTGTAGAACAAAATGATCATTAACCATTGAGTAATTAGGAAACAGTAATCAGTAACAAATCAGTAGCTAATACTAATATTATCTATAGATTTTCCACCAGATATGTAAAACATGTGACTCTGAGACACCAGTTGAGAAACAATCTGGTCTTGTTTTTCTGACCCCAGGATCATATCTTGTTTTCAAGATTATGAACTGTCCCCTCTGGACTTGTTCCAAGAGTCTCATGCCTTATAGCATCCAGTTTATCAATAATTATAAATTTCTTTTGTGGCCTCTGCTGGGGCCTGCTTTTCTTTTATTCTTCCTGTCTCCTACACTCAACTTTTAATTCTGAAACAGCAAAAAGAATGTGAAATAGCTCAATACAGGTAGAAACCAAATGTTAGTCTTTCAAGTATATTGCAGTAAACATTTTTCAGTCACCATGTGATATCCAATTGTTTGTGATCTCAAGGACTGCAGCATACCAGGTATCTTCATTCTTCCCCCTCTCTGGTAGTTTGCTTAAGTTCATGCCCATTGTATCAGTGATACCATCCAATCATTTCATTCTCTGTCACTCCCTTCCCCTTTTTTATTCAAACATTCCAAGCATCAGAATTATTTCCAGTGAGTCAACTCTTCACATCAGGTGGCCAAGGTTTTTAGCTCAGCTTCAGCATCATTTCTTCTAATGAATATCCAGGGTTGATTTCGTTTAGGGTTGACTAATTTGAATCCCTTGCACTCCAAGGGACTCTCAAGAGTCTTCTCCAGCACTACAATTCAAAAGCATTAATTCTTTGGTACTTAGATGGTCCAACTCTCTTATCCATACATGAATACTGGAAAAATCATATATTTGACTATACAGACCTTTGTCATCAAAGTGACATCTTTGCTTTTAAGTATGCTGTTTAGGTTTGTTATAGCATTCTTTCCAAGGAGCAAGCATCTTAATTTCATGGCTGCAGTCACGACTGCAGTGATTTTGGAGCCTAATAAAATTAAATCTGTCATCACTCTATTTAATTTCTATGCTGAGTACATCATCTGGAATGCTGGGCTGGATGAATCACAGTTAGAATCAAGATTGCTGGGGAAAAAATATCAACAATCTCCTCAAATATTCAGATGATACCACTCTAAAAGCAGAGGGTGAAGAGGAACTAAAGAGATTAATGATTAATTAGAGTGATAGATGAGAGTGAAAAAAACTGGCTTTAAACTCAACGTTAAAAAAGCTAAGATCATGGCATCCAGTTCCATCACTTTATGGTAAATAGAAGTAGAAAAAGTTGAAACTGTGATGGATTTTATTTTGGGGGGCTCCTGTGAGGTTATGTTGTTGTTGTTCAGTTGTAAGTCATGTCTGACTCTGCAACCCCATAGACTACAGCACACCAGTCTTCCCTGGCCCTCACCATCTTCTGGAGCTTGCTCAAACTCATGTCCATTGAATCAATGATGCCATCCAACCATCTCATCCTCTGTCATCCCCTTCTCCTTCTGCCTTCAATCTTTCCCAGCATCGGGGTATTTTCTAATGGGTTCTTCACATAAGGTAGCCAAAGTATTAGAGCTTCAGCTTCATCATCAATCTTTCCAATGGATATTCAGGACTGATTTCTTTTAAGATTGACTAGTTTGATCTCCGTGCAGTCCATGGGACTCTCAAGAGTCTTCTCCAACACCACAGTTCAAAAGCATCAATTCTTTAGCACTCAGCCTTCTTTATGGTCCAATTCTCACATCCATATATGATAACTGAAAAAAAAATAGCTTTGACTTTTTTTGGCAAAGTAATGTCTCTGCTTTTTAATATACTAAGTTGGTCATAGTTTTTATTGCAAGATTATATCTTAAAAAATATATGTCAGCAAAACTATGCCACAGAAAGTGGTCTAAGAGAATAGAGTAATCATCAAGAAGCACTGTCTTCATTAATTACTCCCTGAAGGCAAGGAAAACACAAAGCTAGTAAATGTGGTTGGCTATAGTTCCCTAAAGCTGACTTTATTCTTGTTCACAAAGTTTCCTAGGAGCAGGGTAATAGACATTTACTCCGTTTGTTATTTTTAGATCTATGCATATTGAAATATATGTGTATACCTGCAAAGAACAGTCAGTCTCTAATTTCAAAGATAACTTCAGTTGATAGAGTGTTCCAGGAAAGCAATAACATTCTAAACAAGACAAAAAACAGTGTCCTACATAGCTGATGATACACGTTGATAGGTTTCTCATATTGAATTAGACAGGGAAGATATTCAATACTAAATAAGTGCCCTCATAAACATGAAACAACCACTATCTTGCAAAATATCTAGTAATTACAAACAAGGTTATTTTCTATGTCAGTGATGTCATTGGTGTATATATTTTCTCAGTAAATATAGACATGAAATAACTGATTTACCAAAATTGCTGTTAAACATCAAGTTTGCTATTTCATATGTTAATAACCATGTTCTTGGAATTTTATGTATACCCAAGGAATTATGATAATTTTAAAATTTAACTACTATACTTCAACTCTGTGTTAGATGTTTTGAGTCTAAAATACTACATGGACAAAGTGCTAGATGGGTCATTCCAAGCCTAATTGCAAGATGTTCTGATTTCATGAAAGAGTGCTTTTCTTGAAAGAAAAATTACCTGACTGCTTATAATGTCCATCATTGTTAAATATCTTGTTTTTAATTTTTTTTCATAATAATTATAAGCATGGATAGTAATCTGAATTCATTTATTTTTTTCTTAAAAGGTATGTTTTTTTTTTAAATTATAATATGTGAGGGATGCATGCAAAATTAGATAGAATGACTTCTTGACTTTCACTGTAACAACCAAAAATGAAATATGCATTCATCACAGATCTGTACTAAAGAAGTCAGGATTTCAGGATGCAGAATAAACATATTAATATGTAATAAGATCTACATTAGGAAAAGTAAGAAATATATCGATCAAATAGATTATGAAAATAATTTTTTAAAGTTGTATGTAATCACCTCTCAGTCATCTTATGGAAATGGATAGAAAATATTTATTATTTATCATTATATACAGTTACATTAATGTGAACCAATTAGATACATGTGGAATATTCATATAAATTTAAGTAGATTGGTCGAGTAGGAAGTTAGGCATGAGCAATGAAAAGTGGTCTAGCCAAAAAGATTCAAAGTAATCTTCCAACACCACTCCAGACTGGCCCCAGTGAAGCCAAGGAGAACTCACAGCTATGCTAAAAAGTTACATTTTCCACTGAAAGCATGTGCCCTAGGCACACCGTAGATGCAAACTAATCACAAGGACTTCTCCAAATCCCACGTGCCCTTGATACACAGAAATGTCTGCAAGTGACCTTAGGCAGCCAGGAGCCCATTAACGGTTCATAAACATTTTAAACTTACTCACATCTGATTACAATAGACTGATTTATGGGAAAGATACTCTTTATAAAGCCTGTTGCTATTCAACTTGCAACTGTCAACCAAAATTTTCAGTCCACACCGACCTTAATGAATATATAAAAGCCCTGTCTTGAAAACCCCTGTACCTCGTCATTCCTGGTGCAGTGCATCTCTTGACTTGACTTACTTCTCTCTTGAGATATCCCTTCTGTTCTTTCTTCAATAAACTTATTGTTGCTATGAGTAAGACCTCAGATTCTTCTTTGTGTCCTTATCAAGAACTGAGGAAGAGGCATTTTCAATTCTCTCTATCTGTTATTAATTCTCCTTATTTCCCTATCTCCCTACCATTGGGCAAAATGATTGGTTATAATTAGAATGTAGAACCTTTTTCATTTTGCTCAATTTTATTGAGGGAAATCTATAGTGATGATTATAATAATATGTATAATGGATATCTTTGTAATCATAAAATTGGAAATCTACAGAAGTCTTTAAGGGAAATTAATACTATCTATGAGGTAAAGATCAAAGTATGTTTGGTGAATGGTGAAGTCGCTCAGTCGTGTCCGACTCTTTGCAGCCCCGTGGACTGTAGCCTACCAGGCTCCTCTGTCCAGGGGATTCTCCAGGCAAGAATACTGGAGTGGGTTGCCATTTCCTTCTCCACGGGATCTTCCCGACCCAGGGATCGAACCCAGGTCTCCCACACTGCAGGCAGACGCTTTAACCTCTGAGCCACCAGGGAAGCCCAAACATGTTCATGTAAAAGTGAGCCTACTTCAAATGCACCAAGTTCATTCATCTGGAAGTTACTTCAAATTGTAAAAAAAAAAATCACTAAGTGACATTATTTAATGAATTTCCTCACTATTTATATTCTAAAATTTTTTCAGGTGATACAATATAAATGTGATTTTTTTTTAATAAGAGTTCACATCTTCCTGTTTTCTTTGTTTAAAGATACTGAAATAGGCAAAAGAAAATGAAATACTGGGTGTGGCAAAGAATCTAAAATAAAGTACTCGACTTTGAATAATAACAAGAGATACTGACAATATAAAAAACATGCACTCATGGCATTTGTTTTATATTCCTTTTTCATTTTTCTTTTTGTTAGTTGAAATAAAAAAGAAAGTTAATGAATTTGCTTTCCCTTTGGTGAAACTGATAGACATAGTTCTAGATTACATTTTTTGGTTTCTAAGTAAAAGCTATAAATGCAAAGTTGGTAATGTCAATTCTAAAAGAAATCAACCCTAAATGTTCATTGGAAGGACTGAAACTGAAGCTGAAGCTCCTATACTTTGGCCACCTGATGGGAAGAGCTGACTCATTGGAAAAGACACTGATGCTAGGAAAGATTGAAGATAACAGAAGAAGGGGCAGCAGATGAGACGGTTATATAGCATCACCAACTCAATGGACAAGAATCTGAGCAAACTCCAGAAGACAGTGAAGGACAGGGAAGCCTGACATGCTGCAGTCCATAGGGTTGCAAAAAGTTGGACACAGTGACTGAACAATAACAACAATGTCACTCCACCATAGCAAGATATGGAGCATCAATATGAGACCATAGTGTTTAAGTTCATAAGCTATAATCATATATTTTTGTTTTGTTTGGTCTCTAGCATTTTATTGATTGTATGGTTTCATGGTTACTGATTATAAGACATAATGTTTTTGTACACCAAATTTGTTTGTAGTGTAATTTTAAATAAAATTTAAATTATTTAAGTGTTTAATCATTAATAGTTATTTAATGCAATATTATTTAATCAATAGTAAAATATCATAAACACTTTTTTTGAAAATAACTGGCATTTTAAAATATTTCAGTAGATATTCATGATT
>SJYC01107237.1:0-12510 GCA_006408675.1 Madoqua kirkii | reverse complement strand
AATGGCATTGAAACATGTGAAATATCATGTAAGAAACGAATCACCAGTCTATGTTTGATACAGGATGCTTGGGGCTCGTGCATGAGGATGACCCAGAGAAATGATATGGGGTGGGAAGTGGGAGGGGGGTTCAGGATTGGGAACTCATGTACACCCGTAGCTGATTCATGTCAATGTATGGCAAAACCAATATAGAATTTTAAAGCAAAATAAAGTAAAAATAAAAATTAAAAAAAATAAACTACATAAATATATATGCAAATAAATTAATATTGATTTCATCTTGTGGTAATATTGAAATATTATATTCTTTAAATTTTCATCAGGTTTTCTAATTTTTCTATTATAGTTATTGCTACAAAAATCATAAAAAAAATGTTTAAAAATCACAGTGATATATTTGTTGCTGTTTGTGTTTTTCAGTCTTTAAATCCTGTCTAGCTTTGTGACCCAATGGACTGCAGCATGTCAGGCTCCTCTGTCCTCCACTATCTCCTGGAATTTGTAAAAGCATATCTACTGAGTCAATGATGTTTTCTAATCATCTCAAACTCTACCTGTCCTTCTCCTTTTACTTTCAGTGTTTCCCAGCATCAGGGTCTTTTCTAACAAGACAGTTCTTGAGAAGGAAATGGCAACTGACTTCAGTATTCTTCCCCAGAGAACAGCATGGATAGTATGAAAAAGCAGTAGTACATGGATGAGCAAGTAAGATAGAGGCCACATTCATTCATCAGTTCAATCATTTAATCATGTCCGACTCTTTGTGACCCCATGGACTGAGGCACACCAGGCTTCCTTGTCTATCACCAACACCCAGAGCTTGACCAAACTCATGCCCATCAAGTCAGTGATGCCATCCAACCATCTCATTCTCTGTTATTCCCATCTCCTCCTGCCTTCACTCTTTTCCAGTGAGTCAGTTCTTCACATAATGTGGCCAAAATATAGAGATTCAGTTTCAGCATTAGTCTTTTCAATGAATATTTAGGACTGATTTCTGTTAGGATTAACTGGTTTGACCTTCTTGCACTCAAAGGGACTTTCAAGAGTCTTCTTGAACATCACAGTTTAAAAGCACCAAATCTTCAGGGCTCAACTTTCTTTATGGTCCAACTCTCAATCCATACATGACTAATGGAAAAACCATCAGTTCATTTCAGTTCAGTTAAATCACTCAGTTGTGTCTAATTCTTTGGAGCCCCATGAATCACAACACATCAGGCCTCCCTGTCCATCATTAACTCCTGTAGTTTAACCAAACTCACGTCCATTGAGTTGGTCATGCCATCCAGCCATCTCACCCTCTGTCATCCCCTTCTCCTTCTGCCCCCAATTCTTCCCAACATCAAGGTCTTTTCCAATGAGTCAACTCTTCACATGAGGTGGAAGATATTGGAGTTTCAGCTTCAATATCAGTCCTTCCAATGAACACGCAGGACTAATCTCTTTTAGAATGGACTGGTTGTATCTCCTGGCATTCTAAGGGAATCTCAAGAGTTCTCCAGCACCACAGTCCAAAAGCATCAATTCTTCGGTGCTCAGCTTTCTTCACAGTCCAACATTCATATCCATAAATGACCAGTGGAAAAACCATAGCCTTGACTAGAAGCACCTTTGTTGGCAAAGTAATGTATCTGCTTTTTAATATGCTGTCTAGGTTGGTCATAACTTTCCTTCCAAGGAGTAAGCATCTTTTAATTTCATGGCTATAATCACCATCTGCAGTGATTTTGGAGGCCCCCAAAATAAAGTCTGACACTGTTTCCACTGTTTCCCCATCTATTTGCCATGAAGTGATGGCACCAGATGCCATGATCTTCGTTTTCTGAATGTTGAGATTTAAGCCAACATTTTCTCCCTCCTCTTTCACTTTCCTCAAGAGGCTTTTTAGTTCCTCTTCACTTTCTGCCATAAGGGTGGTGTCATCTGCATGTCTGAGGTTATTGATATTTCTCCCGGCAATCTTGATTCCAGTTTGTGCTTCTTCTAGCCCAGCCTTTCTCATGATGTACTCTGCATATAAGTTAAATAAGCAGGGTGACAATATACAGCCTTGACACACTCCTTTTCCTATTTGGAATCAGTCTATTGTTCCAATATCCAGTTCTAACTGTTGCTTCCTGACTTGCATATAAGTTTCTCAAGAGGCAGTTTATATGCAAGTTTCTCAACTTGCATATAAGTTTCTCCATCTCTTTCAGAATTTTTCACATTTTATTGTGTTTCACACAATCAAAGGCTTTGGCATAGTCAATAAAGCAGAAGTAGATGTTTCTCTGGAACTCTCTTGCTTTTTCGGTGGCTTTTTGATCTTTGGTTCCTCTTTCTTTCCTAAAACCAGCTTGAATGTCTTGAAGTTCGTGGTTCACGTATTGCTGAAGTCTGACTAGGAGAATTTTAAGCATTATTGTAATGGCATATGAGATGAATGCAATTGTGTAATAGTTTGAGCATTCTTTGGCATTTCCTTTCTTTGGGATTGGAATGAAAACTGACCTTTTCCAGTCCTGAGGCCACTGCTGAGTTTTCCAAATGTACTGGCCTATTGAGTGCAGCACTTTCACACCTTTCATGATTATCTAGGTCATGAAAATCTTTTTTTTGTACAGTTCTTCTGTGTATTCTTGACACATCTTCTTAATATCTTCTGCTTCTGTTAGGTCCATATGATTTCTGTCCTTTATTGAGCCCATCTTTGTATGAAATTTTCCCTTCTTGAAGAGCTCTCTTGTCTTTCTCATTCTATTGTTTTCCTTTCTTTGCATTGATCACTGAGGAAGGCTTTCTTATCTTGCTTTGTTATTGTTTGGAACTTTGCTTTCAAATGGGTGTATCTTTTCTTTTTTCCCTTGCCTTTTACTTCTTTTCTTTTCTCAGACATTGTAAGCCCTCCTCTGATAACCATTTTGCCTTTTTTGCATTTCTTTTTCTTGGGAATGGATTTGATCACTGCCTCCTGTAAACTGTTGTGAACTTTCATCCAATGTTCTTCCAGCATTCTGTCTATCAAATCTAATCCCTTGGATCTCTTTGTTGCTTCCACTATATAATCATAAGGGATTTGATTTAGATCATACCTGAATGGCCTAGTGGTTTTCCTTACTTTCTTCAATTTAAGTCTGAATTTGGCAATAAAGAGTTAATGATCTGAGCCAGAGTCAGCTTCCAGTCTTGTGTTTGCTGACACAGCTTCTCATCTTCAGCTGCAAAGAATATAATTAATCATATTTTTGCTATTGACCATCTGGTGATGTCCATGTGTACTGTTGTCTAGGGTTTTTGGAAGAGAGTGTTTGCTATAACAAGTGTATTATCTTGGCAAAACTTTGTTAGCCTTTGTTTTACTTCATTTTGTACTCAAAAGTTTAAGCTTGCTTGTTATTCCAGGTATCTCTTGATTCCTAATTTCATTTCTATCCTCTATGATGAAACAAACATCTTTTTTTGGTGTTAGGTCTAGAAGTTCTTGTAGGGTATCATAGAACCATTCAGCTTCAGCTTCTTTGGCATTAGTGGTTGGGGCATAGACTTGGATTACTGTGATATTGAATGGTTTTCCTTGGAAAGAAAAAGATCACTCTGTCATTTTTGAGAACTCACTGAATACTGCATTTTGGACTCTTTTGTTGACTATGAGGCCTACTCCATTTCTTCTACCGGGTTCTTGCCCACAGTAGTAGCTATAATGGTCAACTAAATTAAAGTCACCCATTCTGGTATATTTTATTTGACTGATTCTTAAAATGTTGATATTCACTCTTGCCATCTCCTGTCTGATCACTTCCAATTTACCTTGATTCATGGGCCTACCATTCCAGGTTCCTATGCAATATTGTTCTTTACAACATCAGACTTTACTTCCATCACCAGTCATATCCACTACTGTGCATGGTTTTAGCTTTGGCTCTATCTCTCTTTTTTTTTCTGGAATTATTTCTCTACTCTTCTCCAGTAGAATTTTGGTTGCCTACCAACCTGGGGAGTTAATATTTCAGTGTCATGTTTCTTTGCTTTTCCAGGTTATTCATGGTGGGGTGGGAGGTTTTCTCAAGGCAAGAACACTGAATTGGTTTGTCATTCACTTCTCAATGGATTGCATTTTGTCAGAACTCTCAACAATGACCCACCCATCTTGGGTGGCCCTACATGGCATGGATCATAGTTTCATTAAGTTAGAAAAGGCTCTGATCTATGTGATCATTTTGGTTAGTTTTCTGGATTGTTGTTTTCATCCTCTCTGCCCTCTGATGGATACGAATAAGAGGCTTGTGGAAGCTTCCTGAATGAGAGACAACATCAGAGTTGGTAAAATCACAATAAACTGTGGAAAATTCTGAAAGAGATGGGAATGCCAGATCACCTGACCTGCCTCTTGAGAAATCTGTATGCAGCCCAGGAAGCAGCAGTTAGAACTAGACATGGAACAACAGACTGGTTCCAAATAGGAAAAGGAGTACATCAAGGCTGTATATTGTCACCCTGCTTATTTAACTTCTATGCAGAGTACATCATGAGAAACACTAGACTGGAAAAAACACAAACTTGAATCAAGACTGCAGAGAGAAATATCAATAACCTCAGATATGCAGATGACACCACCCTTATGGCAGAAAGTGAAGAGGAACTAAAAAGCCTCTTGATAAAAGTAAAAGAGGGGAGTAAAAAGTTGCCTTAAACCGCAACATTCAGAAAATGAAGATCATGACATCTGGTCCCATCACTCCGTGGGAAATAGATGGGGAAACAGTGGAAACAGTGTCAGACTTTATTTTTGAGGGCTCCAAAACCACTGCAGATGGTGATTGCAGCCATGAAATTACAAGACACTTACTCCTTGGAATAAAAGTTATGACCAACCTAGATAGCATATTCAAAAGCAGAGATATTACTTTGCCGACTAAAGTCCGTGTAGTCAAGGCTATGGTTTTTTCTATAGTCATGTATGGATGTGAAAGTTGGACTGTGAAGAATACTGAGTGCTGAAGAATTGATGCTTTTAAACTGTGGTGTTGGAGAAGACTCTTGAGAGTCCCTCGGACTGCAAGGAGATTCAACCAGTCCATTCTGAAGGAGACCAACCTTGGGATTTCTTTGGAAGGAATGATGCTAAAGCTGAAACTCCAGTACCTTAGCCACCTCATATGAAGAGTTGACTCACTGGAAAAGACTTTGATGTAGGGAGGGATTGGGGCAGGAGGAGAAGGTGACAACTGAGGATGAGATGGCTGGATGGCATCACTGACATGATGGATACGAGTCTGAGTGAACTTCAGGAGTTGGTGATGGATCAGGAAGCCTGTTCTGCTGCGATTCATGGGGTTGGAAAGAGTCAGACATGACTGAGTGACTGAACTGAACTGAGTCAGTTAAAAAAAACCCAAATGTCTGAAATAAAAACCAAAATGTTATACTGCCCTATTTCAAAATGTCAAAAGAAAAAATAATAATAATAGTAAGTTAAGTGAGGCCATATTATTTAAATCTTCTACCATAAATGTTCATCAAAAATATATTTAGTAGGTCTGACCTAATCTAATTCCTCATCAATTTTCTACTTTGTATGAAGAACAATTATAGGCCTAAAAATTTTCCCTATTGTTAATCTGACAAGTTAGTCAGTATCCACCGTGGATACTGCAAATAATGGGACAACCTTTGATAAAAGCACTGCAGGAACCATGAACTTCATCTTGTCACTAGATTCCTTTTCAGTTTAGTTCAATCACTCAGTCAAGTCTGACTCTTTATGACCCCATGAACTGCAGGATGCCAGGACTCCCTATCCATCACCAACTCCCAGAGTTCACTCAGACTCACGTCCATCAAGTCAGTGATGCCATCCAGCCATCTCATCCTTTGTTGTCCCCTTCTCCTCCTGCCCTCAATCACTCCAACATCAGAGTTTTTTTTCCAATGAATGAACTTTTCACATGAAGTGGCCAAAGTACTGGAGTTTCAACTTTAGCATCATTCCTTCCAAGGAAATCCCAGGGCTGATCTCTTTAGAATGGACTGGTTGGATCTCCTTGCAGTCCAAGGGACTTTCAAGAGTCTTTTCCAACACCACAGTTCAAAAGCATAAATTCTTTGGCACTCAGCTTTCTTCACAGTCCAACTCTCACATCCATACATGATCACTAGAAAAGCCATAGCCTTTACTAGACGGACCTTTGTTGCAAAGTAATGTCTTGTGCTTATACAGTGGAAGTGAGAAATAGATTTAAGGGATTAGATCTAATAGATAGAGTGCCTGATGAACTATGGACAGAGGTTTTTGACATTGTATAGGAGACAGGGATCCAGACCATCCTCATGGAAAATAAATGCAAAAAAGCAAAATGGCTATCTGAAGAGACCTTACAAATAGCTGTGAAAAGAAGACAAGTGAAAAGCAAAAGAGAAAAGGAAAGATATAAGCATCTGAACGCAGAATTCCAAAGAATACCAAGAAGAGATAATAAAGCCTGCCTCAGTGATCAATGCAAAGAAATAGAGAAAGACAACAGAATGAGAAAGACTAGAGATCTCTTCAAAAAAATTAGAGACACTAAGGGAACATTTCATGCAAAGTTGGGCTTGATAAAGGACTGAAATGGTATGGACGTAACAGAAGCAGAAGATATTAAGAAGAGGTGGCAAGAATACACAGAAGAACTGTACAAAAAAGATCTTCACTACCAAGTTAATCATGGTGGTTGTGATCACTCTCCTAGAGCCAGACATCCTGGAATGTGAAGTCAAGTGGGCCTTAGAAAGCATCACTATGACAAAGCTAGTGGAGGCATTGGAATCCCAGTTGAGCTCTTTGAAGTTCTGAAAGATGATGCTGTGAAAGTGCTGCACTCAATATGCCAGCAAATGTGGAAAACTCAGCAGTAGCCACAGGACTGGAAAAGATCAGTTTTCATTCCAATCCCAAAGAAAGATGATTCCAAAGAATGCTCTCAGTACCACACAATTGCACTTACCTCACAGCTAGTAAAATAATGCTCAAAATTCTCCAAGCCAAGCTTCAGCAATACATGAACAGTGAACTTCCAGATGTTCAAGCTGATTTTATGAAAGGCAGAGTAACCAGAGATCAAATTTCCAACATCTGCTGGATAATGGAAAAAGGAAGAGAGTGCACAGAGGAGAAGTGCATAGAACTGAACAATCATAAATTTAGGAAATTCCAGTATTTTATGATAGGATGCAAATTAAGCCTGCCCACACTTTGTTCCAGAGGAAAAGTTTATTTATTTATTTATTATTTATTTTAATCTGAACAGTAAATCAAGTCTGCCACCTATGCGACACAGCAAAACAATTCTAAAAGGGAAGTTTATGATACAGTCTTACTTCAAGAAACGAGAAAAACCTTAAATCAACAATCTATCTTTATAACTAAAGCAACTAGAGAAAAGCAAGCAAAACCCAAAGTTAGAAGGAGAAAATAATTCATAAAGGTCAGAAATACATAAAATAGACAAAAGAAAACAATAGCAAAGATTAATGAAGCTAAAAACTGATTCTAGGAGATAAATACAATTGATGATTCCTTAACCAGACCAATCAAGAAAAAAAGTGAGAGGACTCAATAAAATTAGAAATGAAAAAGGAAAAGTTACAATGGATACCATGAAAGATCATAAGAGACTACTACAAACTACTGTATTGCAAAAAAATGAACAACCTAGAAGAAAAGGACCGTTTTTTAGAAAGTTACAACCTTTCAAGATTGAACTAGGAAGATATAAAAAATATAAACAGATCAATCATAAGCACTAAAACTGAAACTGTGATTAAAAATCTTCTAACAAACAAAAGTCCAGGACCAGATGATTTTACAGGTGAATCTATTGAACATTTAGACAATAGTTAATATCTACCCTTATGAAAATCTAACCAAAATTTTTAGAGGAAGAAATATTACCAAGCTCACCCTATGAAGCCTCTCTCACTGTGAAACCAAAACCAGAGGAAGATATCACACACACACACACACACACACACAAAGAATATTACAGGCGAATATCACTAGTGAACATAAACACAAAAATTCTCAACACGTTAAATCCAATGACACCTTTAAAAGATCATACACCATAATCAAGTTGAATTTATCCCAGGAATGCAGGGGTTTTTCAATATTTGCAAATCAGTCAGTGTGATATGTTGTACACTACTTGAAAAAATTATAGAATAAAAACCACACAGTCATCTCAGTATATACAGAAAGAGCTTTTAACAAAATTAAACACTGCTTTAATATAAAATTTAAAAAGAAACTGCTGAAGATACAGAATACAAACTTGTGGAAATAGCAGGAAAAGGAGAGAGTGGGAATAATTAAGAGAGTAATATTGAAATATATACATGAGCATGTAAAATAGCTAATGGAAAGTTGCTATATAACATAACACAGTGAATCAGCCTGGTGCTCTGTAGTGACCTAGAGAAGTGACATAGTGGGTGGGAGGGAGGTTTAAATAAGAGCTGATATATGTATACTTATGTTTGATCCATATTGTCTTATGGCAGAAGCCAACATATCATAGTAAAACAATTATCCTACAATAAAAAAAAAAAACCTTCAGAAAGTGTGCATAACAGGAGACAATTTCAACATACAAAGGGAGTATACAACAAAACGACAGCAAACATCATTATCAATAGTGAAAACCTGAAAGTATTTCCTCTAAGATCAGGGATAAGATATGTACATCCACTGTTACTCATTCAACGTAATTTTGGAAGTACAAGCCACAGAAATCAGAGAAAAAAAAAAATGAAAGAAGCCCAAATTGTAGATGAAGAAATTAAACTGTCATTGTTTGAAGATAACATGATATTATACACAGAAAACCATGAAGACACCACCAGAAAGCTACTAAAGCTCATCAATGAATTTCATAAGGTTGCAAGACTCAAAATTAATACACAGAAATCTCTTGAATTTCTATAAATTGACAACAAAAATGAGAAAGAGAAATTAAGGAAACAATCCCATTTACTGTCACATCAAAAAGAATAAAACACCTAGAAATAAACCTACCTAAGGAGGCAAAAGATTTGTACTCAAAAAATTATAAGATACTGAAGAAAGATATTAAACATGACCCAAAAGGATGGAAAAAGACAGTGTTCTTGGAATGGAAGAATCAGTATTGTAAAAATGGTTCAGTTCAGTTCAGTCGTATCCCACTCTTTGCGACCCCATGAATCGCAGCACGCCAGGCCTCACTATTCATCACCATCTCCCAGAGTTCACTCAGACTCACATCCATCGAGTCAGTGATGCCATCTAGCCATCTCATCCTCGGTCGTCCCCTTCTCCTCCTGCCTCCAATCCCTCCCAGCATCAGAGTCTTTTCCAATGAGTCTACTGCTCACATGAAGTGGCAAAAGTACTGGAGTTTCAGCTTAAGCATCATTCCTTCCAAAGAAATCCCAGGGTTGATCTCCTTCAGAATGGACTGGTTGGATCTCCTTGCAGTTCAAGGGACTCTCAAGAGTCTTCATACTATCCAAAGTAATCTACAGAGTCAGTGGAGTTCCCGTTAAATTAACAAGAGCATTTTTTTCACAGAATTAGAACAACAACAACAAATATTACAATTTTTATGGAAACACAAAAGACTCTGAATAGCTCAAGCAATCTTGGAAAAGATAAATGGAGTTGGAAAAATCAGGCTCCCTGGCTTCACTTTCAGACACTACTACACAGGTGCAGTAATCAAAGCAGCATAGTCCTTGAATAAAAACAGAAATATAGATCAACAGAACAGGATATAAGATCTGGAGATAAACCCATGCACCTATAGTGACCTAATCTATGACAAGGAGGCAAGAATATGCAGTAGAGAAAAGGCAGTCTTTTCAATAAGTGGTGATGGAAAAATTGGAGAGCTACATATAAAAGAATGAAATTAGAACATTCTCCAACATTGTATACAAAAATAAACTCCAAATAAATTAATAAGACTGAATAAAATAGTTAAAGGAAAGCACAAGCAAAACACTCTTTGACATAAAATTTGAAAGATCTTTTGCTATCCACCTTCTTGAGCAATAAAAATAAAAATAAATAAACCAGTAAGGCCTAAGTAAACTTAAAAACTTTTGCACACCAATACATAAATAAATAAGATTAAAAATACAATTATCAGAATGAGATAAAATATTTGCAAATTAAGCAACTGATAAGAGATTATCTCCAAAATATATAAACAGTGCATGTAGCTCAGAATTTTTTAAAAATTCCAATAAAAAATTGGTGGATGGAAGATCCAGAAAGACATTTCTCAAGAGAAGACATCTAGATGTCAAAAAGGCACATGAGAAAATGCTCAGAAGCACTAATGGCTGGAGAAATGCAAATCAAAACTGTAATTAGATATCACCTCACACTGGTCAGAATAAGCACTCTCAAAAATCTACAAAAAAATAAATGTGGAGAGGGCATGGAAAAAAACAGAGCCCTCTTGTACTGTTGGTATGAATGTAAACTAGTACAGCCTCTATGTAAAATAGTATAGAGTTTCCTTAAAAATACTAAAAATAGAGATACTATATGATCCAGCAATCCCAGGACATATTCCCAAAGAGAACCATAATTTGAAAGGATTCAAGCACCCCAATGTTTATTTAAGCACTATTTACAATGGTTAGGACATGGAAGTAACCTAAATTTCCATCAACAGAGAAGTGAATAAAGAAAATGTGGTGTATATATGGTGGAATACTACGCAGCCATATAAAAGAACAAAATAATGCCATTTGTAGCAACTTTAGAGAAATACTAAAAATAGAGATACTATATGATCCAGCAATCCCAGGACATATTCCCAAAGAGAACCATAATTTGAAAGGATTCAAGCACCCCAATGTTTATTTAAGCACTATTTACAATGGTTAGGACATGGAAGTAACCTAAATTTCCATCAACAGAGAAGTGAATAAAGAAAATGTGGTGTATATATGGTGGAATACTACGCAGCCATATAAAAGAACAAAATAATGCCATTTGTAGCAACTTAGAGACTATAATATTGAGTTATGTAAGTCAGATAGAGAAAAACAAACATATGATATCATTTATATGTGAAATCTAAATATAGGTACATATGAACTTATATACAAGGCAAAAATAGAATTAGGGATGTAGAAAATAAAACTTATGGTTGCCAATGCATAAGACGGGGGGATAAACTGGAAGATAAACTGGAAGATAAACCAACATATACACACTGCTATAAAATAGGTAACTGATAAAGACCTGCTCAGTAGCACAGGGAAACTCTGTCCAATATTATGTAATGGCTTATCTGAGATAATAATCTACAAAAGAGAAAAACAAATAACTAAAATGTTACTCTCTGGAACAATGAGAGTAACAATTCTTTATTAAACTAAAGAATCATAACTGTCTCTTATACACATCTTGGGGAGAGGGCATGGAAAAAAACAGAGCCCTCTTGTACTGTTGGTATGAATGTAAACTAGTACAGCCTCTATGTAAAATAGTATAGAGTTTCCTTAAAAATACTAAAAATAGAGACCAAGAAGAATACACTTAACACCATGGTGCAGTTTCTTTTAAATAGTAACCAAATTGGCTTTAGTATGTCTTTCCTTCTTAAAAATTTGTAGATACAAAGAAAAGTAATCATATGCTTGTCATTCAGCTGGTTCAGTGAAAAGAAAAGCGCTCTCCATGAAACATTTATTTTCAATTGGAAGCCATAAAGTATCCATTCATTTTATTGTGCTATAGAACTAACACAACATGAAGTTTCATAGCACATAAAGATAGATGTGTGAAGTTGCAAGCCCACTAAGAAAGTTAAGGTGACAGATTGATACAAAAGAATCATATATTGTGGTTAACAAATGGATCCTATAATAGTATTTTTTATAGAGTAAGCTTGATTTCTCATCTACCCATTTTCCAAATGTAAAAGGACATACTCAATCTTTATGGATAAATGATATGTATGATAAAGTACAATAGTGCGGCAATCAAATGAGAAGTGATATGTTTATTCTACACAGTGTTTCATGTGAATAACATTGATTGTTAGTTAAGTTCAGGCTACTTTACAATTTCCCCATCATCTGTTCACTTAAAGGGAATTAGAACATATGCAAATGTATTTATATCTCCTTCAACAGTGAGAGTTTTAATTTCAGTAAATATGAACTATCAGTCAACTTTTGAAGTATGAACTGGGTTATACATAGAAATAGAAAAAAGGCATAAGACTAAGAAAGAGAAGAAAATTTTCTCTGCTTAAGTGCAGGTAAGCAATGGATGGATTAAAAATTAAAGTCTACATAGAAAATAATATTCAGAATACCATTGCAAAAAATATATATACAATGTAGAAACAATTCATTGAAAGAGAGAGATATAGTCATCTAGTTTCAGAAGTAAGATATAATAAATAGGAAGGTTAGTTAGAAAATAATTTACAAGACAGGATAATGAGAACAATAGCAGAGAATACTAGCAGAATTGAGGAA
>SJYC01107232.1:0-12425 GCA_006408675.1 Madoqua kirkii | reverse complement strand
TAGTTTTTCACTTAAAAGTTGTCACTACTAAAAAGTTTGTTAGTTTTTGTCAAACTGAAAATCTCTACCCTCTTTCTTAAGTGAAAGAGGTTTCTGGCAAACAAAAAGTATTGACAATTATTTTTCTTCAGGACTTTGAAGAAGTTACTATATTCTCTTCTGGTTAAAGTAAATAAATTTTGACCTTTGCAATAGATGTAAAATAACCATAAAATAACCCTCTCACTGTGGAACCATATAACATGTTAATCTAAAAACTATGGTCACAAGAGCCTCTTCAGTAACCACAAGTGTAGAAGAAGTTTTTGTTGCTCTGGAAAAATGGTTTCCAGCATGAGTCTTAGAAAATAAATTAAAAAATTAAAAGCAATCCTAAGATACAGTGAGTTTGATGACAATTATTAACAAGAACAGGTATCTAAAGACCTTTCTACAGACTTCTTAAAGGTGCAAATTTAAACTAAATATAAAAATGTAAGGATTTTCTCTTGACAATATTGTGAAAAGAATTATATTTCTTGTAACAGTAGGGAATGTTAGATTCTTGTAACCAGAAAGAAAACCTCTAGCTGTCTATACTGGAACTGTAAGGAGTCTGATTGTCATTATTCCTTAATTCATCCCGTTGCACTAATGAAAAGGCTCTGAAATAAAGACAGAATATCTTGATAAGGAGTAAAACTAGCTGTAGTGCTTTATGATCTCATAAGCCCTTCTGCTTGCAGTGAGGATTTACATGTAAGAAATTCAAATATGAAAATATTACATAAATCTGAGAATAAAGATCATCAGAATATAGTCCCTAGGGAAAATTATATATATATATATATATATATGTTTGGTGGTTAAAAGGGCATATTTCTAAAGCACATGTCATCAATTCACATATATCCTAATGCCAGGTACTATAACCCTTTTAGTTTAAAGACATTATTTTACTTTCAATAACCTTTACAGTATTCAAAGGAAAAAAATGAGCAAAACTTGTCTGGTCCTGTCCTCACTAGGCATATATTAAAGGACTAAGTTTAGGAGCCATATTTCCCAGACACCTGAGATGACTTTCAAAGAAGATAGGCAGAGAAACCAGTTGGTAGTGAAATCAAACACTGTCCCTACAATTCTTGCACAGTAGCCACATATATAATAGCTTCATGTAGTAAATGTCTTCCTTTTGAACAGATGAGAATACACAATGAATACAGCAGAGTGTTAGTTGTAGACTGTGTATTTTGCAAATATAACAGTTATATTAAAATTTTTGAAGCAGTAAAAGTAGCAACACTTAATTTTATGATTACAGTTTAAAAATTTTATAGAAATTTCTTTATTCACTGTACTTTGCTGTTAGAAATAGTGGTTTGATTCTTAAGGGCTTTTACCTTCTAGTAGCCTTACTCGTGATAGATATAGATCGTCTTACTGCTAAATAATTACAAACAATTTTTATAGATTTATTCCTTTGTCTATTTCATACATTTATTGCTTTACTTTTACTTTAGTTCATTTTCAAGAAAACTTTGATTTCACTAAAGAGAGAAGGCAGAAACTCCAAGGAACTACAAAACTTTGCCTATTTTTTCCCCAACAGATACTTTCCAAACAAGATTATTTTCAACTATCATGGTTTCTGTGATGAAACTAAGTTAGCTATATAGCATGCTGCAATAACAAACATACTGAGAGAAAAATATTGGATGTCTCTGTAAGGAGAAGCTAGAAAATATATAATGATATTACAGAATTTGGGTATTTGTTAGATGAGTCAGAAAGGGTCCAAGAAAATGGAGTTTTGCTTTTGAGCTGATGCTGTCAAGAAGGGTAATTCTCTGACTGAGCATCTTCATTAATCTGTCTACAAGGTTTGAAGAATAGATACAGATTAAAGCTTTAATTGGGCTTCCTTGGTGGGTCAGATGGTAAAGATTTTGCCTGCATTGAGGGAGACCTAGGTTTGATTCCTGAGTTGGGAAGATCCCCTGGATTAGAACATGGCAACACACTCTAGTATTCTCGCTTGGAGAATGCCCATAGACAGAGAATCCTGGTGGGCTACAGTCCAGGGGGTTGCAAAGAGCTGTACATGACTGAGCAACTAAGAACAAAGCTTTAATTAGGGTTTCCCAAGTAGTGCTAACAGTAAAGAACCTGCTCGCAAATGCAGGAGACTTGAAATGTGGGTTCAATCCTTGGGTTTGAAAGATCCCCTGGAGAACAGCACGACAACACACTTCTCTGGTATTCTTCCCTGGAGAATCCCTTGGACAGAAGAAACTGGTGTCTATATAGTCCATGAAGTCTCAAAGGGTCAGATAGAACTCAGTGACTTAGAACACACACAAAGCTTTAATAAACATTTGCTCATATAAACTGAGATTTGGGGCTATTAATATTTTTGTGATTGGTACAGTAACCTCATTTTGCTTGTTTATTTTTTTTTTCATTTTCTCTTTATCTTAGTTTTTTCTCTACTTCATCTGATCAACAGAAGTTATCAGGCCAGATTCTAGACATCATGGACTGTGTTTATCTTTCTCAGTTCCTGCCATTCTTTTTCCCTACCTCCACCTCACTTTTAAGTCAAGGGCTGATGAAACTAAGCATACTAATATTAGTTCATGACATCCTGATTTTCATCATTGTCAAAAGTTGCTGATTAGTTTGTTCAGAGAAGGTTTTCTGGAGCTGGACCAGGATCGACTTTTCCTTTTGTCCTGAGTTGTCAACTCTTCAAAGATGGCAATGTAGCATTTAAAACTCTGAACATGATACATTGGCCACCTGAAACAGGCAAAGTTACCAGAAACAAGAAAATACTTGATTAGTTTTTGTAATGAGCATTGAGAGAAGAAGAGAGGAAAAAAAAAATTAAAAAGAAGCAAAGGAGACAGGGAAAGATATAACCAACTGAATGCAGAGTTCCAAAGAATAACAAGGAGAAATAAATGTTCTTAGGATAATAATGCAAATAACTAAAGGAAAACAATAGAACCAGAAACACTAAACATCTCATCAAAAAAATTAGAGATACCAAGGGGACATTTCATGCAAAGATGGGATAAAGGACAATAATGGGATAAACAATAAAGGACAGAAACTGAAGTACCCAAGAGAAGCAGAAGAGATTTAAAAGAGATGGCAAGAACACACAGAAGAGCTGTACAAAAAAGGTCTTAATGATCCAGATAACCAACATCATGTGATCACTTACCTAGAACCAGCTATCCTGGAGTCTGAAGTCCAGTGGGCCTTAGGAAGCATTACTACAAATGAAGCTAGTGGAGGTGATGGAATTCCAGCTGAGCTATTTCAAATCCTGAAAGATGATGCAGTTAAGGTGCTTCACTCAATATGCCAGCAAATTTGGAGAACACAACAGTGGCCACAGGCTGGAAAATGTCAGTTTTCATTCCAATCTCAAAGAAGGGCAATGCCAAAGAATGTTCAAACTACGACAAAATGGCACTCATTTCACATGCTAGCAGGATAATACTCAAAATCCTACAAACTAGTCTTCAATAGCACGTGAACTGAGAATTTTCAGATGTAAAAGATGGATATTGAAAATGCAGAGGAACAAAAGATCAAATTGCCAACTTCTGTTGGATCATAGAAAAAGCAAAAGAATTATAGAAGAACATCTACTTCTGCTTTATTGACTACACTAAAACCTTTGACTGTGTGAATCATAACAAACTGTGGAAAATTCTTAAAGAAATGGGAATGCCAGACCACCTCACCTGCCTCCTGAGAAACCTGTATGTAAGTCAAGAAGCAACAGTTAGAACCGGACAAGGAACAACTTACTGGTTCAAAATTGAGACAGGAGTAACATTAAGGCTGTATATTGTCACCCTGTGTATTTAACTTATATTTGGAATGCACCATGCCAGGTTGGATATTTACAGCTGGAATGAAGATTGTTGGGAGAACTATACACAACCTCAGATATGTAGATAATACCATTGTAATGACAGAAAGCAAAGAGGAACTAAAGAGTTTCTTAATGAAGGTGAAAAAGGAGAGTGAAAAAACTGGCTTAAAGCTTCAGTTCATTTCAGTCATTCAGTCGTGTCTGACTCTTTGGGACCCCATGAATCGCAGCACGCCAGGCATCCCTGTCCATCACCAAGTCGCAGAGTTCACCAAGTCTCAGATTCAGGTCCATTGAGTCAGTGATGCCATCCAGCCATCTCATCATCTGTCGTCCCCTTCTCCTCCTGCCATGAGGTGGCCAAAGTACTGGAGTTTTCGCTTTAACATCATTCCTTCCAAGGAAATCCCAGGGATGATCTCCTTTAGAATGGACTGGAGCTTAACACTCAAAAAATGAAGATCATGGCATCCACTTCATGGCAAATAGATGGGGACACAATGGAATGACAGACTTTATTTTCTTTGACTCAAAACTCACTGTGAACTCCCTGTGAACAGTGACTGTAACCATGAAATTAAGATACTTGCCCCGTGGAAGGAAAGTTAAAACAAAACTACACAGCATATTAAAAAGCAGAGGCATCACTTTGTGGACAAAGGTCTGTATAGTAAAAACTCTAGTTTTTCCAGTATTTGTGTATGGATGTGAGAGTTGGACCATAAAAAGTGTTGAGAGCCAAAGAATTGATGCTTTTGGACTATAGTGCTGGAGAAAACTCTGAGATTACCCTGGACAGCAAGAGGGTCAAAGCAATCAATCCTAAAGAAATCATCCATGACTATTAATTGGAAAGACTGATGTTGAAGCTGAAACTTCAGTGCTTAATCCACCCGATTCAAAGAGCTATCTCATCGGAAAAGACCCTAATACCAGGAAAGATTTAAGGCAGGAGAAGAAGGAGATGACAGAGGCTGAAATGTTTGGTTGGACTTGAGTTTGAGCAAGTTACAAGAGATAGTGAAGGACAGGGTAGCCTGGTGTGCTGCTGTCCATGGGGTCACAAAGAGTTGGACATGACTCAGTGAGTGAACAACAGCAAACATGAATATTGAATCCAAGGCCTTAGACAGTAAATCACAGACAATGAAAACATAGTTGGTTGTCTGTTTGGTTTAACCTACTCATAAACTACTTTAATTGCTCTGTAGTATGTAGGTATGGGCTTCTCTGATAGTTCATGGGGTCACAAAAGAGTCAGATACAACTTGGTGACTAAACAATAGCAATAACGTAGGTATGCCAAGAGGAGTTTGTGGTAGTAGAAACCACTACTTGTCTGGCTAAATTGTTTATTTTTGAGCACCAAATTTTAATAATGATATTAAGTAAGTATCCATATAGAATAAAATGGTTATTCTAAAATTTCTGTCCTGTAGTCATCTCTTGTGTCTGGAGAAAAGAAACATTGATTACTTTGGTTAAATGTAATAATTAATATAAATTGCTACTTATACTAGGTAAAAACATTTCAGAAAAATATGTTTAGAAGTAAAAAAAGTAATGTTCATTGCCTTTTTATTAAAATTGTTCTTATGATTTATTCAGATGGACATTTTAATATGAAATATACCTGATTTTATTTAATATAGTAGGTAGTATATTTTTGTATTTTTTGAACTACTGACCTCGAATTTATTTATTGCTTTTTAAAATTTTTTTATTATTATTATTTTTTACTTTACAATATTACATTGGTTTTGCCATACATCAACATGCATCTGCCACAGGTGTACATGTGTTCCCCATTCTGAACCCCCCTCTCCCTTCCCTCCCCATACCATCTCTCTGGTTCATCCCAGTGCACCAGCCCCAAGTAGTCTGTATCCTGCATTAAACCTGGACTGGTGATTCATTTCTTATATGATATTATACATGTTTCAATGCCAACTGGAGCCTATAATACAGAGTGAAGTAAGCCAGAAAGAAAAACACCAATATAGTAAGTATTATATTTTAAAACTTTACATTACTATAGTTGATATACTTATGTATTTGAGGATGCTTAAACATACATTTAAAGTAATAATTATGATTTTTTATGAAGAATTGTTATATGAATAATATAAGATCAGAATCTGTGGTCATTTTTGCTGTAAAATTACTGAATTAATTTTTGCTCAGATTACTAGAGCTTTATTTTGTCAACAAATTATTGTTAATTCTCCATGCTTTTTTCAATGTTTATTTTATTATTTTTAAAAATTTCCTTAACTTTATTTTTTAATATAAATTTATTTATTTTAACTGGAGGTTAATTACTTTATAATATTGTATTGGTTTTGCCATACATCATGCTTATTAAGATACTTTCAAAATATTAAAAATTAACTTTTATTATATGGGTTAAATTCATAATTATTGTTTCTATATTTTTTATCATTACTTG
Source organism: Madoqua kirkii (assembly GCA_006408675.1). Lineage (NCBI taxonomy): Eukaryota > Metazoa > Chordata > Mammalia > Artiodactyla > Bovidae > Madoqua > Madoqua kirkii. The sequence continues at coordinate 6,102 of SJYC01107232.1, read as the reverse complement.
GAATTATTTATAATTTTATATACTTCTAAGTTATATTTCTTATAGAAGTTATAACTTCTAAATTATATATATGTGGGCTTCCCTTGTGGCTCAGCTGGTAAAGAATCCACCTACAATGTGGGAGACTTGGGTTTGATCCCTAGGTTGGGAAGATCCTCTGGAAAAGAGAAAAGCTACCCACTCTAGTATTCTGTCCTGGAGAATTCCATGGACTGTACAGTCCATGAAGTTGCAAAGAGTCGGACACAACTGAGCGCTTTCACTTTCACTTTCAATTTTATTTTCTCTAACACCTGTACTTGATTCTCTCTTTATCAAATTCTTAATAATAAGATTGTTAAGATCTCTTAAGCTGAATTTATATTTTGGTTTCCTAAAAAGGTCATTAAATAACCCTGAGATTTGTTTCATCACTATATTAAAAAGGGGGAAAATAGGAGTAATGATATTTGTTAAAAATTATTCAGATTAAAATTAAATGCAAAACTGTTATGAAAGTGTTTGACTAACAAATTTAAAATAAAGAACACTTGGAAAAACAAAATAATTTATCTTTGTAAACAATCATTAGTATAGTGTAATATGCTAATACAAATATCTGTTAACAATGTACATACTTTTAGGTATACTCATGTGTAAATACAAAGGCTATTACAATATCTATCTCCTAAACATTTATTTCCCTAGAATTCTAAATTAGAGCACAACAAGAACTAGGCCAAATCAAGAACATGACTCATAGGTCTTTCTAAAAAGAGCTTTGACTTGAGTAAAGTGACCTTAGTACATCTTTTCAGTTAAATAAAATGGGTCAAGTAAAGGAAACATGAAGTGTAATCCCAGGAAAGCCTTATAAGTTAAAAATATCAGTAATGAAACTGACATAATGAAGGAAAAGTGTGGCTATGTACAGATGATGCTGAGTGAAAGGAAACAAGCACCAATGCATTTTCAAAGGCTCTTATGAAAAATGCCTTCAGTTTGGGTTAAAAGAGTCCTTGACTCAAAGAGATTTGCAGAGTGCAAATATCTTTGGCAGGAAGCAAGCAGGAAAAGCAGAATGGCTGCAAGAAAGGTATATTTCCTAACTCCCATTTCAAATCTGGTCAGGGAGGTTAATGAAACAGGAGGACTTTATGTGAGGAACCAAGTTCAATGAAGAATAAAAAAGAGTATCTAACCCCAGAGGGTAGAGCCAAGGCCCAATCAAAAAATGTGTCTTAAATAAAGAATAGGATGACCTTGCAACATCTGTCCTCCTGGCTGAATTTCAAAACTTTCAGGCACCAGAGATGGCCTGTGTGCTTTCCATTTGTCACCTGTAATCTATTATAGTCATTTTAGCCCTCTTTTCACTGTGGGGTGTGTTGTGCATGTGTGTGAAGCAGATGACCTGTTTTTGTCTTAGTTCTTGGTTTTCTGAATCAAGAGACATTATTTCCAGAAACGGATTTGATCCAGACTTGACTTTAACCTTGATTTTAAGCTTGACACAATGATCGGATAAGAACTTAGATGTTTTGAAAAGGGATAAATACACTTACTGTGCAGGAAGTAAGAAACGTTTAAGCCCAGTGGACTGTGGTGGGTTGTAATATTCACTTACAATTTTCATTCCCTTCCTGTTTTCGCCATAGTTATCTCATGGACTCTGTGCTGGGTCATCTGATCTGCTTGCTGCTGCTGCTAGGTCGCTTCAGTCAGGTCCAACTCTGTGCGACCCCATAGATGGCAGCCCTCCAGGCTCCCCCATCCCTGGGGTTCTCCAGGCAAGAACACTGGAGTGGGTTGCCATTTCTGTCTCCAATTCGTGAAAGTGAAGTTACTCCATCGTATCCAACTTGTAGCAACGCCATGAACTGTAGCCTGTTAGGCTCCTCCATCCATGGGATTTTCCAGGCAAGAGTACTGGAGTGGGTTGCCATTGCCTTCTGCTTAGTCCAGTAAGATGTAAGCATACATGAATGTAGGAGTTTTAAGTTGAAGCTGGAAACTTTGTTTATATTTTTGCACCACTCCCTACTCCTTCTCTTCACTGTAAGAGCAGTGACTACCAGTTTAAGTTCTTAATGCTTCTATTTATATAAATACTATTATGAAATATCTATATAAATAATATTCAGAAACATAAAGCTTCTGGATCAAGGACAGATGATTTGTACTTAAAACAATAATTGCAATAATTCACGACTTCCCAGTTCCTCTTCTTTCTGAGGCAGTGTAATGAATGCCAGATGGTTAGGCTAGCACATACAGATGGGTTTCTTACACCACAGGAATGGAACCCTGAAATTATGAATATGGTAGTTTATATGGTAATGGGACAGCTGTCCTCTCTCCCTCTCTGACAAGGGAGAAAACCCCCAGATCTCCAGACATTTATAAGTCTTTGAAATATAAACCACTGGCCCCAGGATACTGAGATTTAATCTCCCTCTTCCTAGAAATGTAAACTCACACTTGAAGAAAGAAACATTCTCACTACTTATTCAGACATTATTTAAGCTCTATGGCTTGTCTTTTACTAGAAGTCAATTGGTGGCTCAGATGATAAACAATCTGCCTACAATGCAGGAGACATGGGTTCGATTCCTGGGTCAAGAAGATCCCTTGGATTAGGAAATGTCAACCCACTCCAGTATTCTTGCCCAAAGAATTCCATGGACAGAGAAGTCTGGCAGGTTATAGTCCATGGGGTCACAAAGAATGGGGCATGATTGAGCAACTAATACATACATAATCATGAATTCAATAAGGATTAACTAAGCAGAAACACAATTTACTTTATTTTCATTTCTACATGTATTCTTGCATCCTAGTCTTGTACATAGACACAGGGAGATATCTGAGGTCAAGTCCAGTTGAGCACAGCAGATCTTCTGTTGTCCACAAATCTCACATTGCCTGCACAGGAAATAACTATTTGTTGTTTGAATGCCTTAAGATCTTGAGGTTATTTTTTATGCATGAAAAAACTATCAAAGCTGAAAATGTGCCATTTCAAAATCTTTCCTCGCTCTTCAAAACTCTGATTGTGGTTGAGCTCTGTTGAAGAAAACTAGAGATAGACAACAGTTAAAGAGTTTAAATGGGACTCAATCACAAATGAAAGGAAAGTGGGGATTTATGGTCAAAGAAAATGATGTAGAGATTGATAAAAGGAAAATCACTTGCTAGTTTTGGAAAAGAATTGGTAGAAAGACTCTGCTAAATTGACCTAAACAGTTCTTGTTAATGATAGGCCAGGGTGGTCAAATATCTTCTGTGGGAGTGATGGTGAAGAGAATTTGGCCATATATTAAGGATGATGAGATACTGAGGTGGGAAATTCTAAGCTAAACCAACTTACAGGAATTTTTGCTAAAACTAGGCAAAACCGAGACTGACACAAATTGAAAAACCTAGACCTGTTGGGAAGATGATTCAGAAGAGTTTGATTAAAGTTTAACCAAGGAAAGACTTTGACATTTACTTAGATATTTCCATGATTATAGAGTCCCTTTCGTCTAGTATTGATCTAGAATAATGTGTTTATTGCTTGAAGCAGATTGCATCAAAATTATCAAAATATCTAACTGGGATCAGTAAATAAACATTTGACTGTGCATCTAAATTTTGCTGTAAGAAAGACTTAGAAAAGTTGTACATGAAAGGTAGACAATTTTAATTTTTACTGTTAATAAAATGATTGTTTTTTAAATTATTATATATTTTAATATCCTTGCCTAAGACCTTAAAACAAAGCTTTCCATGTAGGAAGTAAAAAATAACTGATAGGGAACAGACAGAAGGGATTTCTATGCATCTGTTCTGCTTGACAGTCCACTCCCATATGACACATTCACTTCATTTTTCATACAGGAATGATCTGTTTTCTCTTGAGATACTATTTCCTGGGAAAGATCAGTCAAGAAGAGGACAGCCTGAAGTCTGCTAGTCTTTAAGTACGAGCAGATGGATGATGGAAATTCTTAGTTTAAGCTAAAGAGAAATGAACACAATTCAGAAGATTGTTTTGAGAAAACAAGAATAAAAGGGAGAAGAAATTAGATAAACTCCTATCTGTCTATAACGAGAAACATTAAGCTCAAAAGAAGTAAAAAATTCAGTCAAAAATTGAGTTTCAAATTCTCACTTATTGCCACTTTAATAACAATTTATGTACCTATTCTAAACATTGATTTTATATCTCTAAAAATGGAGGTGATTATTTTTAAGGTTTTTCCTGGAATTACGTGGGATTATACATCTTAAAATGTCTTGGGAAAAGTGCCAAGTGATTATTAACCTACTTTCATCTCCAATTATCACCTTCAAAATTTGCTATTGTGTTACCTAAGCCAACATCAATTTGTCTTAAACTGTGCTATATTGCCTCAAAGCATCTGCTTTTATGTCAACTGGATTAACAATATGTAATGGAGAGATTTTTACTCCTGATTTCAGAATTTTTCTTTTGTATTTCTGAACAATTTACTCAAATTATCTAAATTTTAGTCTTTTAAACAATATAATGTTGAGGTACCATTAAATACTGACATAAAATAACTAGCTCTAATATGAGTATGGACAAAGAGAGAAATTTAAAGCTAAAATAAAAACTAAACTCGGAGAAGAAAATTAGATCCAACCAACAGAATTTAGAGAATGAGGGTAGGAGGAAGCAAAGAAACACTGCTGTTAAAAAATATCATATAACTTACAGGACTAATTCTTAATAAGCATGTTCAATACACAGATAAAAAACAATAACTTTTTTAGGTTAAAAGAAGCACTTCAAAAAAATGTCAAAATATATGAAATTATATACTTGTAATATTAATAAGTATAAATCTGAGCTAGTATTTGAAAGATCAATCAAAATATAATTTGGGGATAATTACCACAGGTAACAAAAGTGAATTATCTATACTAGTAAAAAAGATTGGTTACATTTCTTTTAAAATATATTAATCTTGGAACATATTTGCACTTAAAATTAATAGATTTATACATACAAATTTAAATACTATAAAATTTAACTGTTTAAAGTGTATCAGTTCAGTTCAGTCATTCAGTTGTGTCCGACTTTTTGCAACCCCAAGCCAGGCCTCCCTGTCCATCAGAGACTTGCAGAGTTGACTCAAACTCATGTCCATTGAGTCAGTGATGCCATCTAGCTATCTCATACTCTGTCATCCCCTTCTCCTGCCTTCAATCTTTCCCACCATCAAGGTCTTTTCAAATGAGTCAGCACTTGGCATCAGGTGGCCAAAATATTGGAGTTTCAGGTTCAACATCAGTACTTCCAATGAACATTCAGGACTGATTTCCAGTCCAAGGGACTCTCAAGAGTCTTCTCCAACAACACAGTTCAAAAGCATCAATTCTTCAGTGCTCAGCTTTCTTTATAGTCCAAATCTCACACCCATACATGACTACTGGAAAAACCATAGCCTCGACTAGATGGACCTTTGTTGGCAAAGTAATGTCTCTGTTTTTTAATATGCTGTCTAGATTGGTCATAACTTTTCTTCCAAGGAGCAAGCATCTTTTTATTTCATGGCTGCAATCACCATCTGCCGTGATTTTGGAGGCCAATAAAATAAATTCTGCTACTGTTTCTCCATCTATTTGTCATGAAGTGAAGGGACTGAATGCCATGATCTTTGTTTTCTGAATGTTGATCTTTAAGCCAACTCTTTTACTCTCCTCTTCACTTTCATCAAGAGAATCTTTAGTTCTTCTTCACTTTCTGCCATAAGGGTGGTGTCATCTGCATATTGGAGGTTATTGATATTTCTCCCAGCAATCTTGATTCCAGCTTGTGCTTCCACCAACCCAGCCTCTCTCATGATGTACACTGCACATAAGTTAAATAAGCAGCGTGACGATATACATCCTTGATGTTCTCCTTTTCCTGTTTGAAGCCAGTCTGTTGTTCCATGTCCAGTTCTTACTGTTGCTTACTGACCTGCATATAGGTTTCTCAAGAGGCAAGTCATGTGGTCTGGTATTCCATCTCTTTATGAATTTTCCACAGTTTCTGGTGATCCCTGCAGGCAAAGGCTTTGGCATCCTCAAACCAGAAATCGATGTTTTTCTGGAACTCTCTTGCTTTTT
>SJYC01107228.1:0-12461 GCA_006408675.1 Madoqua kirkii | reverse complement strand
TTCTCTTTACACACAATTCTTTTTCTTTCTTTCTTTCTTTCTTTCTTTCTTTCTTTCTTTCTTTCTTCCTTTTTTGTTTTTTTGTGATACTCCCACTTGTTAGTGATTCTCTCTACATCCAGTTTCTGTTTTGCCAGGTATATATCTAAAGCCTGTAGCATAGACTTATACTATCCTGTCAATTTGAAAAACTGCACTAAAACTCAATGACTTTCCAGTTTTATTAGCTCACTTCTTTCTTAGGTCATGCGAATCTATCAAACTCTAGACTATTGTTGAATATATATGCAGTGCTGCAATTTTTAGTTGATAAGACATTTGGCATTGTTATATATCCTGCATTATTTTATGAGGAAAATAAGTTTCAGTTGATAGATTATATGAAGATTTTGGTTTATTATGTGTATATCTACATATCTGTTGCTTAGTATTCACATATATTTATGTGCACAACTCTTTTTTTTTCTTATTTTCTAAATTATTTGAGTATACCTATACTCAATTTCTTCTTATTTTCTGAAAATAACACAGTCCCATTTTGGAGCTTCCTTGGTGAATCAGTGGTAAAGAATCCCCCTGCAGTTCAAGAGACATAGGAGAAACAGGTTCGATACCTCAGTCAGGAAGAACCCCTCGAGGAGGGAATGGCAAGCATTCCAGTATTCTTACCTGGATAATCCCATGGACAGAGGAGCCTGGAAGGTTACAATTCATGGGGTTGCAAAGAGTCAGATATGACTTAAGTGACTGAGCACAGACTCACACATATGTATAAATATATATATATATATTTATACATAAATAATATCCTATGGTTCTTTGTAGATGAATTTCTTTGATGACATTAATAAATGGAGAAGTCATCAAAATTTTCTAGATGAATTTCTATTGATAATTATTATCTCTAAAATAACATAAGTTAATCTTGAGAGCTAAATAATCAATCACTAATGATTTTTAACATGTATGGTATACATCAATATGTAATTTTTTTTAGCTCATCAATAGTGGAATTAAGGAATCATATGGTAGTTCTATTTTTAATTTTCTGAAGAAACTTCATACTGTCGTCCATATTGACTGCATCATTACATCCCTACCAACAGTGCACAAGGGTTTTCTTTTCTCCAAATACTCACATGTGTTTTTTCTGTCTTCTTGATAACAGCCATTGTAACAGATGTAAGGTAGTATTTCACTGTGCTTTTGATTCATATATTGCTAATAAATACTCATGTGAGCACCATTTTAAGCTCTTATTGATTATTTATATGTCTTCTTTGGATATGACCTTTTTTATTCTTAATTTTATGTGTGTTTATTGGCACTTTATCAATAATTCTTTGGGTAAGAATTATGGTTTTGTAGGCATTGCACCAAATATTTTCATGGGAGAATAAAAATAATGTAATATTTTTAAAATTCATTTAATCGAGAATTTCACATTTTGTAAGTTTTGGTAACAAAATTAAAATTCATTATTTACAGAATTCAAAGGAAAAATCAAAACTTAGTGTCCAAAAATATTTTCTCACTCATTTGCCTACCATTAGTCAGTTATCAATAACTCAATCCTGAATATGTTGTGTGTCAAACATATTCTAAAGGGACCCATAGTGTGTCATCCTCTACCCTTAACTAAGGGTGGAACCTGGACTTGCTTCTCCACAACAGAATACAGCAAAGGTGAGGAGATGATTGATTCCATTCCATTCTATTACACTCTGTCTTAGCAGATTTTCCTTTTAGTATTGAAGAAACAGTCGGCCATATTGGGAACTGCTGTTGGTGAGGATCACATGACATGAGAGAAGTATTCAACCCATAGTCAGAATATAGGACCACTGGATTTACAACCACAGGGAAATGGATTCTGCAAAACAATTTGAATAAACTTGGAAGAGGATTATTCTCTAGTTTACTCTCCTGGTGAGATCATACTCCAGGCAACACTTTGATGGCAGACTTGTGAGACTCTAAGCAGAGAACTCAGGTAGGCCATGCCCAGACTCCTGACATTTGAAAATTCACTTAATAAATGCAAGTTTTTTTTAAGTCACTATGTATGTGATAATGTGCTATGTAAAAGCAAACAAATATGCTTGGCCTAGTAGTTTTATTACTGTAATCATTCTGTAGTTACAATTTAAACCATTCTACCCTAGTAAATTTGCCTCTTGCACCTCTAGACAATTCCTTCTGGTATGGCATCACTTATAATTCTTTAATTATATTAGATTGTATGAATGATTGCTTCTAGTCACTCGTCTCTATTGCTAAACATATTCACAGTCTCACTTCCTTCTTTGTCCATTTGGATTCCATGGCTAATCTTTATAATCATACATCTCCCTCAATTCCCTTAAGCCATTCTCACTTCATTATACAAGTCCATTAAAACTCCAATTTTGAATGAATTGCTTTCAAATGAAATATTCTCATAATATTTTCTAATTTTTAGAAATCAGTTTCATCCATACAGTAGAACTGACCAAAAAAAAAAGTTTGTGATAATTTTTCACTGCACACTTTCATATTTCATACCCAAATCCATAAGCAAGGCCTGTGAATTTTGAAATGTACCTAGAGGCAAGAAAAATTGCTCTATATATCTGCAGTTCTAAATCTTAGTAAATGTCTGCTACAATATGACTTTCCTCATAAAGTACACCTGGAGAAAAAGTAGACACCCAACCTAATCATCTCTCATCCCATAGGACTCAGAGGAAGTAAGGGGTTCTCACTGTTTCAGATGAAACTATAGATTTAGAGGGCTAACAGTAAGAGTTAAGATTAAAACAAGCCTCAAAACTGATGCACTAAATTTTGCTCACTTTCCTTAGGTAGGAAGAAAAAGTTATTATGACAACGGGACAGCAATCCCCACTCTCCCACTGGCAGGCAATGTATCTCTGGCTAATGAGGAGCCATGTGCAGAAGTAGTTGAAAGCTGGAGGCAACAGAGGTGAGAGCAAATGAGCCCCGAGTTTCTGAGTTGTGGCAGAAACCATCTGGTACACAGCAGAGGAGATAGAGCTGTCTCTGAAGCAAAACGCTAAAAGATAAAAAACCTCCCTGATAATTCCCCATGGGCTAGATTCCCCTGCATTCCTAATAGCTCTGCACTCCCCTTGGGAGGAGTGTTAGACTTCTTTGTGTTCCTGTAGAAGAAAACACATGGATGCCTGAAAATACACACGCGTGTGAGTGCACAAACACACACAAGCTTATACAGTTTATGAAATTCACTTTATCATGACTTTGTCAGTGTCAAATGAATGTACTGTTAGTGGGAAATGTGTAATTGGCATTCTTGCTTTTTACTTATTTGTTCTTTTAGTTTTTATAAAATATCAAAGGAGATTCTCCCATTTAGAGACTGCTGCATATGGAGAATGATTCTTGTTTGTTCCTGTGGGGTCCAACAAAAACAATATAGAATCCTAGGAGGTGAAAGGAAAATCACAATCCTGATTAAGGAATTAAAATCAGCAGAATGAATTAAAGATGCGCTATTACAGCAGGCCTGCATGGCCAGGGGAAAGGGTTACAAGATCTGGAGTCTTCTAGAGTGGAAATATCATCAGTGTTACCTCCTATAGCCCCAGCTCTTCCAGACAAAGTGATGACACATGTGCATGCATGCCTGCATGCTAAGTTGCTTTAGTCATGTCCACTCTTTGCAGCTCTATGAACTGAAGCCTGCCAAGCTCTTCTGTACATAGGATTCTCCAGGAATCCATTGCCAGAACTGAAGATGCATGATATGCTGCTGAAATATTGTCAACACTTTTTTTTTTCTATTCTACTCATACTTAAGAAACAGTACATCTGTCATATTCATTTGAAAAGGCCCCCAGAGAACATCTGCAATGCTCCCCTATGGATATTTAAACTTCTCTGGGATTGGTCACTACTGAGGATTTATAATATGGCCCAAAAGCATATACTCTCTGAATCCAAAGATTTTACCACATGGACTAGCTCCAGTTGGCAGCCAAGTCAGAACTTCACTCTCCATATAAATGTAACATTATCATACCACGAATAAAACAGGGGCTCGATAAAACCCCAACACAAATTAGGTTCCTACTCACCAAGCACAGGTTTTTAAACATATGAAAATTCCTCTGTTACTTCATTGGCCTTCTGGCACCAAAAGGAGGATAATTACCATATAAATTATTTAAGGATTCCAGACAATCCAAGTCTCACATAGACATTTTACTTGATCTTTTATTTGGATCACCCAGAAATCAGGGTTTTTAGCTTGGGGCCAGAATTTATCAGCTATGGTGGAAGTTGAACTCAGTTATGGCTCTCTGTACTTTGAAGATCCCACAAAATTATCACCCCCTTAGATATGCACCTCTGGTTACAGCCTCTGGCAATAGAAGTCCAACTCCACCCAGAGGCATCCTGGGGGGTTGCATGCATTGCACACACAGCCACCAGGCAAATCCCTTTTGTAAAGCAGTTACTAGCCCACTCCTGATCTTTCAATAAAGCTGAATGTTTGACCCATGAACAGCCTGTGGTCTCTGCTCTGATATCACTATTTTGAAATGGGTCAACTCTGACTAAAGGCTAGCAATACATGAAGGATCCAGCCAAGCTCACTTTTCCAAAGAAAATTTAAGAGTATAAATGGCCCTAGTGCCATTTTAATTTGGTATTACGGGATGGCAGCTATCCCTTTAAAGGAAATCTTATGCCGCATTTTGCCACCTAAAGAAGAGGCACTGGTTCTATGTAAGCCTTGATTGACACAGGTTTTTCTAAATATCTGGCCCCAATTCACTGTTAATTTTGCAAGTTAAAACTAAATAGTGGCTATTGTGATTCCACTGTTGTTCAACCCGGATGTCAACCATATCAGACTAAAATCTGGCATGATTGTTCTGGTCACTTGTCAGAAATAAAGGGAATTCTCTTAACTATGATCACTGTTGCCACTGATGAACTCTGTTACATTTTTACTGGCTTGGATTATTGCCAATGTCTAGTGTGCCACGTTAAATACTATGGACTAGCAAATTAAAGATATCCTGTTGGAGGTCTCAAACTGTTAAGTAATATTTTTGAGGCTACTGACTGCAGAGTCTGGATCACTCATATAGATGCCCATGATAAAGGCCCCTCCTCTGAGGACACTAACTGAAATCAGGCTGCTTATCAAGTCAGCACTAATCATGTCATGGCATGACACTTGAGTGCTCACTGGACTAAATGTGGTAGTACAAGGCACCCAGCAAAGGACTACAAGTTATTATACAGAAGCCACCACAGCATGCAATCATGACTGCTGTCAAAGTTTGCCCTGTTTGCCTCTATAAAGAAAACCACATTATATGAGGTGTAGCACCTCTCTTCTCTGGGCAATTAACTACATCAGACTTTATCCCCCTTCCAGGGACTACTAATAGTGCCTCACCACTTTTGACATCTGCTGGGAATCAGCACAGAATATCCCACCCATGGCAAAGGTCATGAGGAAGAGACCTGATGGACAAAGGCAAATCAGGACTCAAGGGACCTCCCCGGACCTGCTTGAGCATCTCCCCCAAACCAGAATCTGTCTGTTTTACTAGTTCATGCCTCTCACCAACTCCTCTGACATTAACAGGGGTCTATCCTCAACCACCTTTCTCTAAATAAAATCAACTTAGAGCTTTAGTTAATAAGTCTCCTGGACATAATACAGTGTTCCAATCCAAATCCCCCTGATGGCTTTCTAGCCTGCCTGACAGGTTTGTTCAGACTTCTGCAGCTACACATGTGATTGTTTACAGCCTCCCAACCATGAGAGGCATGGGAAGCCTAAAACATTCTAAAAATACAGAGCCTTTTGGGGAGTTAAGGAATTGTTAGAATAGCACTGGTGGAGGGTTTCATTGTTGAGCCAATATTTGCTGCTAAAGTTTCCGTATCCCTTGCCCACTGTGTCTCTGATAATCTATTATTAATATAGCTGGTATGTAGGAAAAATAAGTAGTATCCTTTGATTTAACCACATTAGACCTTGAGTTAATAAATTATTTCCATGCTATAGCCTACTACACATTTACCCTATAGGAATTCAACCTTATCTAGTGCTTTCAGAGAGTGGCTCCTGACTTTAGAAAAATAACCTTTGGAGAAAATAAGTTTTCTGGTTGACTAATCATTATCAGAAAGGGTCATAAAATGTTAGCAGGCCTCCTAGCCAGAAGATGATGTAAATCACTCAATACCTTTATATATCAGAAGGAATGTAGAAAGAACGCCTGGTCTCAATAAGGATCAGGACTGCTGACCCTGCATGACTCTGCATCTTCCATTATTTTCAATGTACAGCTTAAGGTATATAAGCTCCTTTGGAAAATAAAGTTTTGGGCCTTGCTCACCGAAGCTTGTTCTCCCTGTGTCATTTTTTCCTTCCTCCTCTTTCTTTTCAACCTGACTCCCTGGAGCGCAGGGGCCCTCTAAGTTCACTTCTCTGCCCGGGCTTCAAAGACTCACTTGAGAAGGTGCTCAAGGTGAGGCACCTTCAGCAATTCGAGAGGGCACCTTGTCAACAGTGCAAGTCCCGTGCTGGGGCTTTATTGGCTTTCTGTGTAAACCAAGGAATATCAGCCTCTTTCTCTCCTCTATTTTCTTAACTGAAACATTCATTCTTTCTCTCATTATCTCTTTATCTCTCTCTTGCTGATGCCATCACTCTGAGGGTAATCCTGGATCCAACTGGGGCTGGACCCCAGTAGACATCTTTTTGGGTTATGCTATTGCATTTCTTTCTTGTTGTGCATAATAAATTTTCACAAATAAAATAAGTGTACCCAATGATAGTCCTGAGTTCTGCAAGTTTTAAGTCTAGCTTTAACGTGGGTGGATTCTCTACTCAGAGTATTCCCAGGCCAAGATGCTGGACAAGCTGAGTTGTGGAAGAAAATTCACTTCCAATCATATTTTTGATAATTCCTATCTAGATATTAGAAGACTGAGGTCCCTATTTCCTGGCTGTCTGTCATTAGGAGACTGCTCTCAGTTCCTAGAACCTACCCAAATTTTATGTCAAATGACCCTTCCAATTTCAAGTCAGTCAGGGCATTTGGACTTCACCTCATGTGTTAAATCTGTGGCTTCCTCTTTTGCCACCCAGAGGAGAAAACTCTGCTTTTAATGAGATTGTGTGATTAACTTGAAAATATTCCTATTTGTAGCTGAATTGTAGAGAACATAACATTATGTTACGAAGTGAAACTCTGTTTAAGCTACTAGGAATTATACAGAAGAGGGAAGGACAGTGTAGGAAATCTTGAAATTTATTTTAGAATTCTGCCTAGCACAACTGTTACTAGCCCAGTCCAATCATTTTACTCTTAAAACAACATCATAGTGCTGTCCCAAAATTAACCTGGGTTTTTATTCATCTTTTTAGACTATCTACAGTCTGACAATGAGATTATTTTATTGCAAACACTAGAGAGCTTTGGATTGGTAATAAGGAATTTGATGGATATACCACATTCCCTCTTATCCTTAAACATCTGGTATTTTTCGTTTGAAATGACCTTTAAAAAATAATCAAATTTACAGAGATGGTAAATAAAATAACAATTGCCACAGGAATGAGAGGAAGGGTTGAATAGGACATTATGTTTAATGGGTACAGAGATTTAGTCAGAGATAATGAAAAGTTCTGGATATGAATAGTGATGACAGCTGCATAACAATGGATTAATAGCATTAGTGAATGCACTTATGTCATTAAAATAAATTGGACATTTAAAATTATTAAAATGTATGACCAGCAGTGGGATTGCTGGGTCATAAGGCAGTTCCATTTGCAATTTTTTAAGGAATCTCCACACTGTTCTCCATAGTGGCTGTACTAGTTTGCATTCCCACCAGCAGTGTAAGAGGGTTCCAAGGAAACCAGAATAGAAAGAGACACATGTACCCCAATGTTCATCATAGCACTGTTTATAATAGCCAGGACATGGAGACAGCCTAAATGTCCATCAGCAGATGAATGGATAAGAAAGCTGTGGTACATATACACAATGGAGTATTACTCAGCCATTAAAAATAATACATTTGAATCAGTTCTAATGAGGCGGATGAAACTGGATCCGATTATACAGAATGAAGTAAGCCAGAAAGAAAAATACCCAATACAGTATACTAACACATATATATGGAATTTAGAAAGATGGTAATGATGACCCTGTATGCAAGACAGTAAAAGAGACACAGATGTGTAGAGCAGACTTTTGGACTTTGAGGGAAAGGGAGAGGGTGGGATGATTTGGGAGAATGGCATTGAAAGCTGTATACTATCATGTAAGAAACAAATCATCAGTCTATGTTCTATTCAGGATGCAGGATGCTTGGGGCTGGTGCATGAGGATGATCTGGGGATGATGTGGGGTGGGAGGTGGGAGAGGAGTTCATGTTTGGGAGCTCATGTACACCCATGGCGGATTCATGTCAATGTATGCCAAAACCAATACTGTACTGTAAAGTAAAATAAAGTAAATAATAATAATAATAAAATATTAAAATGGTAAATGTTTTCTGTATATTTTAACCACAATAAAAAGAAAATTCAACTTGAAAGGTTTCTGACTTTGCCTCTCTCTTCTCTTCTGTGCCATACTTCAGTAAGGCAGTTTGGTTAATAAGGGTGCCCTTCCCCAGAAAGATATCATCTCAGTTGGGCCACTCCCTGGGTAATATTTGCTATGAAAAGATGGTAGAATGTGTGGGATAATATAGATGATAATCACTTGGTTGAGACCAGAAACTAGAATTAAAACGTTTTGAACTTTATAATTAATATTAGAAAGTGTGCATAAAGCATGTAAAACAGTTGCTCAGTAGTGTCCAACTCTTTGCAACCCCATGTACTGTAGCCTACCAGGCTCCTCTGTCCATGGGATTTCCCAGGCAAGAGTGCTGAAGTGAGTTGCCATTCCATTCTCCAGGGGCTCTTCCTGACCCAGAGATTGAACCTGGGCCTATAGTGTTGCAGTCAGATGCTTTTTTATCTGAGCCACCAGGAAAAGTACATATGTATATATATAAACATTTCACACATTCCACTAAACAATTAAGTTAACTAGGTACTCATGATTCTCAGGATGAAGATAAAAATTCATAAGTCTGGCATGTTGTCAATTAGAAAATATTTGAAAAAGATGCTTCTTGAACTCTACCATATAATTGTAAACAAATTATGTTTTATTTGAAAAAGATGTATATATCAGAAAAAGTATTAAAGTGAATTTATTTGGTGTGTTGTGATTCATGGGGTCACGAAGAGTTGGACATGACTGAGTGACCAAACTGAACTGAACTGAAAATTAAACAAAACCTTGACATGAGTTTTATTGAAATTAAATAGACTGCACAAGCTACTCAATAACACAACATCCTCTCAACACAGTTAACTTTAAAATTTAACTTTAGTCTTTGGACAAACACTTGAAAATAATCTGAAGATATTTTTTCAAGAGAAAATAATTTTACCCTTTGAAGTAATTGAAAGTTTAAGAAATATGACTAAAATGTGATTTAGAAAAACGATTCACTTATAATCCTAACCCAGTACCTAGTGAAATAATATCACCTTTTGTGTTTGATAGTAAATAACATAGTTAATCTTTGAAATATTAATACAATAATATTCATATAGATAATAGGAAAAGTTAATGCATAGAGGCTTCCTAATTACTAACAATGCCATCAATGGTTTTTTTTAAAGGTAAAAATCACTTTCACAGAAATGATGACACTGGTTTGTCCAACAATCCTGAAAGGACAGAGGGAAATAATTGTCATATGACAAGGAGACACTGAAACTTAAAGTAGTTGAGTGATTTATCTATGGCTACAGAGTTCCATAATTGTGTATCCTCAAGTAAAACTTTCATATCACATTGATATTTCTGACATAGCATGCAGATCCATACAATACTGTTTTCACTGACTTTCAGGTCAAACTGAAAATAATTAATTATTGGAAACATACATGAAGAAAGAAGTTAAGCTGTAGCCTAACTTCAGTTCAAGATATTGTGGATATTGATAAATGATTATTGGTAAATGTCAAAGTTTTCTCATCATCACTTTATGTCACCTCCATCTCCCTTAGTCTCCAGGGTAAATATATTTTTCTTCAAGAGTCAAAAGTGAGACTAAATCAATTAAATTTCTTTGTTGTAGAAAAAAATTATTTTTCAGTTTCTACAACATTTAAAATTAGAGAATTTTTAGTTTAATTCTAAAGGGAAAGGATAAGGATATTTTCCTATATGACTCAGTGCATTAGTAGATACAATTTTTCATGAGATAAATAATTAGTATGAGAAATGGTCTTTTAAATTGGAGTGAATGGATTAAGAATCTGTCTTCTGGTTCTAAAAGAATGACTATTTGATATTATTTTTTTGATCATTTACAACTAACCATCTACCAAAAATGTGTTTAGCCCTAAAAAGAATTGCAATGGTGACATTCTATACTCTTTTCCATCTTTACTCCATGAGTAACATGGTTATCAAGCCCATGTCATAACTGTTTACCTTCTTAAGCAAATTTATTCTTACACTGTGTGTTAGATAGAATAGTATACACTTTCAAAGGTGTTCATGACTTAATTTTTGGAACCTGTGGTTATGCTTTATTATAAATATAAAAAGGATTTTGAAAAGTGATTAAGTTTAGGGTTTTGAGAGAGGAAGATAGTCCTATATCATCTTTGTAGGCTCGATGTAAGCAAAAGGTCCTTAAAAGATGGAAGAAAGAGGCTATAAAGGCAGAGTGTGACTCAGAGAAGAAGATGTGATAACTGATGCAGAGGATCAAGCAATGCAATTGTCAGAAAGGGGCCCAGAGCCAAGGAATAAGGTCAGTCTCTATCAGTTAGAAAAAGTAAAGTGAATTCTGTCCTAGAGTCTTAAGAAGGGACATAACCTTGGGAAAACCTTGATTTTAATTGACTAACAGCTACTTCAGATGTCTTACATCTAGAACTGGACGATAATAAATTTATGTTATTTTGAACCACTAAATTTGTGGTAATTTGTTGCAACATCAACAATAACAACAAAACCAAATATATTCTTAATTTAAATGTTTTAAAATATGCATCAACTATCTTAAAATAGCAACAAAAACTTTATTATGCTAACATAAATAAAATATTTTTATGAAAAAAATCTATATTCCTGTAAACTTGTTATGAGTGGTATTATCTTATGGTTTTGCAAATCTTTCAATATCTGACATAACAAAGAAAGCTGAATTTTCACATCTGTTTTCACCAATCTATTGTGATATGCATGCCAGTTGGCATACATGATTAAAATCCACCCTACATACATACTTATATAGTTGGAAATAGAAATGCATTTGGATCATGTAACAGAAAATATCCCCCAGGCAGGAGATGCAAATATAGTAATGCAAGATATTTATTAAAAGATAAGTCTATGAGTGATAAATAAAAAAAAGAGAGTAAGATAAACCAGAGAGGACTTGCAGACTTTGATACTGAGCAGGAAGAAAAGAGAAAAGTGAAGGAAAAAGCATATGGGAGGAAGATCTCTGACGTCAGTGTAGCTTTTAAGAGTTTTGGCTAAATGAATGAGGAGCATCAGAGTAAACACTGACAATTAGTGGAGTTCCATCTCAGACATAATGGTACAGCTCTGGTTTCTACATTCCTCAGTCACTGATGGGAAGCAACTGGTATAGAGCAGTGCTTACGCCTTCAGCCTTGTTGAAGTGAATCTCAGAGATTTTAGCATTTGAAGGCTCCTCTACATTTCATTTTTGTTCTTTTCTTGAAGACTGATTGAAGTGATGTACCTCTGCAACTGTTTCATTATTCTTTTCTGATGACTAGAGATATTCTTTGACACTCAAACTCAACAAGTGATAATTTCTTAAAATTTATATGTGATATATTATCTGAAACTATTAAGTTCTTTGATGCTTGGCTTCATTAAAAACCATTGGTCTATCTTGCACTTTGAATAGAGGTTTTATTCTTGCATGACTTTGTAACATCATGGGTTGCTCATTTGGAAAATATTGGTTCACTGAATTATACATATTTTCAAGGTTGACATATTTTATTATAACATATACTTTAAAAGATCATAAATGTTGATGTCTCCATCAATCTTTTCAGAAAATTCTAAGCATTGAGAAGCTGTAAAATTCACAATAGTGAATACAAGCTTTTTAGAGTTCTACTTTTAGAAATTTCATTAGGCAACGGACAGAAAGTATCTAGATATACAAATTAGCTATGAATATTACCATTAAAATGATTGCCATTGACAATGAGCACTGTCAGTTTTTTTTTTTTCTTCAATTGTCAGATTCACTTCATTCCTGTTTTGAAAAACTGCTAGATGCCAAGGTCCAAATCATTATAGTTGGTAAACTGTTTTATCAAACAAAAATTT
>SJYC01107226.1:0-19851 GCA_006408675.1 Madoqua kirkii | reverse complement strand
GATCAAAAATTTAATACTAAGGAAAGCCTTATATAAAATAACAAATGTAAAAATCAGCATAATAGTTTTCACAAGTTGCTTTAAAATCACTATATTATATCCAAAGTTTACCAAATTTCTTGAATTATAGCAGCTTCAAAAGTTAAGACAATTTATTGGTTCATATTTTTATATGAAATCTATAATTATTGAAAGTCTTCAGATTGCCTCGGGAAAGTCCATAAAATCCCTGGACATTATTTCTAGAACTGTGCTGCAATGTGCACATGTGGATTTTGAGAACAAGATTTCATAGTTTTTCTAAGAGTCTGAGAGAGTTTTATGATCTATAAAGGGTAAGAACAATGAAATCTTCAAGGCTACTTCTAAATCTGTGTACCTATAACTATCTGAGTTTTTGCTTTAAGTACATATTTTACTCTTCTATTTTTATTCTAGATTAACAATGCAATCAAATGGGAGAAATTAATATATTCTTGATTTGAATGACATCCCAGGTAACTATTCATAGCAATTTCTCATGTTGTCATCTTTATAGGATGAAGAATTGTTGCTAGGTTTTTCAGCCTACGAGTGTCACAGAAGATAATATGAGCAGCAGCCAATATTTCTTAGAAAAATATCCATTCACAGTGTAAAATTTTTATACTAGTTAATACCAGCAGCAGCAAAAGGTATACCATAAAGGGCAGGGAGGACAACCCAGAAACCTCACAGCTTACTCAAATGTGTTTTCCTCCTTCATTAGGCGAGTTACAAAATGTAGAGGAGTCATACCTATGTCAGTGTGTTAAGTTTCCTACTACTGATCATCAAGATAAACTGGTATCATTATCACTGTCATCATTAATGTTTAATAAATCATTTATTATGTTCAACCAATATTTTTGGTAATATTTAAAGCTTTCAGTTCAGTTCAGTTCAGTTTCTCAGTATCTGAATCTGCTAACACCATGGAATCCAGCCTCCCTGTCACCATCTCCCAGAGGTTTTTCAAACTCATGCCCATCGAGTTGGTGATACCATCCAACCATCTTATCTCTGTTGTTCCTTTCTCTTCCTGCCTTCAATCTTTCCCAGCATCAGGGTCTTTTCCAATGAGTTAGTTCTTCGCATCAGGTGGCCAAAGTACTGGAGTTTCAGCTTCAGCATGAATGAATATTAAGAACTGTTTTACTTTAGAATGAACTGGTTGGATCTCCTTGCTGTCCAAGGGACTCTCCAGAATCTTCTCCAACACCACAGTTCAAAGGCATCAGTTCTTCAGCACTCAGTTTTCTTTATACTCCAGCTCTCACATCTATACATGACTACTGGAAAAACCATAGCTTTGACCTTCATTGGCAAAGTAATGTCTCTGCCTTTTAATATGCTCTCTAAGTTAGTCATAACTTTTCTTCCAAGGAGCAAGAGTCTTTTAATTTCATGAATGCAGTCACTATCTACAGTGATTTTGGAGCCCTGCAAAAATAAAAATCAGCCACTGTTTCCACTGTTGCCATATATATTTGCCATGAAGTAATGGGAAAGTTAAAGAGGAGAGTGAAAAAGTTGGCTTAAAGCTCAACAATCAGAAAAAAGAAGATCATGGCATCTGGTCCCATCACTTCATGGGAAATAGATGGGAAAACAGTGGAAACAGTTTCAGACTTTATTTTTGAGGGCTCCAAAATCACTGCAGATGGTGACTGCAGCCATGAAATTAAAAGACGCTTAGTCCTTGGAAGAAAAGTTATGACCAACCTAGATAGCATATTCAAAAGCAGAGACATTACTTTGCCGACAAGGGTTCGTCTAGTCAAGGCTATGGTTTTTCCAATAGTCATGTATGGATGTGAGAGTTGAACTGTGAAAAAGGCTGAGTGCCAAAGAATTGATGTGTTTGAACTGTGGTGTTGGAGAAGACTCTTGAGAGTCCCTTGGACTGCAAGGAGATCCAACCAATCCATTCTGAAGGAGATCAGCCCTGGGATTTCTTTGGAAAGACTGATGCTAAAGCTGAAACTCCAGTACTTTGGCTACCTCATGCAAAGAGTTGACTCATTGAAAAAGACTGTGATACTGGGAGGGATTGGGGGCAGGAGGAGAAGGGGGCGACAGAGGATGAGATGGCTGGATGGCATCACAGACTCGATGGACGACAGTCTGAATGAACTCTGGGAGTTGATGATGGACAGGGAAGCTTGGCATGCTGCGATTCATGGGGTCGCAAAGAGTCAGACACAATGTGTGACTGAACTGAACTAAACTGAACGAGACCAGATGCCTTCATCTTAGTTTTTCAAATGTTGAGCTTTAAGCCAATTTTTTCACTCTCCTCTTTCACTTTCATCAAGAGTCTCTTTAGTTCTTCACTTTCTTCCATAAAGATGGTGTCATCTGCATAGATGAAGTTTATGCTATTTCTCCTGACAGTCTTGATTCCAACTTGTGCTTCATCCAGTCCAGTGTTCTCATGATGTACTCAGCATATATGCTAAATAAACATATAACTTTAAAGCTTTATGTACTTCAAATTTAGTTATTATGAACCCTAGGTTTTCCCTGCATCAGATTTTATGTAACTTTGTTTTATTCTTTTCTAAATGGTGATTATGCACTTTGACATTTATATTTTTACAACTTTATATATATATATATGTGTATGTGTGTGTTTGAAAATAAGAAAAATATTCTTTAGCCATGGAAAAAAAAAAGAAGCAACACATGGCATAGTTGCATTTTGCTATATAATATCTATAAATTTATATATAGGTAGATTATATATACTTATAATTTTAATAAAAATAATGCTCTACATATTATTATAAATCACAAATGGTTTTTGGGACTAAGATAAAATTGTTTAACCCTAGGGAGGCAGTAGACACACATGAGAAGAATGTCATGGGAAGATTAGCACAAGCCAAGGAACTACCTGGAAGCTGGCAAGAAGCCTCGAACAGATAATTCTCCAGCTCCTTCAGAGGGAGCATAGCCTTATCAACACCTGGATGCAAACCTTTAGCCTCCAGAACTGTGAAACAAAACATTTCTATTATTCTAAATTTCCCAGTTTATGATACTCCATTATAGCAGCCCTCACACATTAATATAACCATTTATTTACTCTACCTTATTTTTCTTATTCTAAATAATAATAATAATAATAATAATAAATCTCCTAGGTATGGCAATGTGCAAACAGAAAAAAAAATCACTATAATTACAACAAAATAAAATAAATGTTACATTCTAATTGTGACAAGTAATCTTGACATTTTTGATTAACTTCAAATAGTAAATCAGTCGCATTTATCTGCATAGTTCCCAACTTTGTAATTGTGTGTATGCTAAGTCGTTTTAGTTGTGTATGACTCTTTGTGACCCTGTGGACTGTAGCCCGCCAGGCTCCTCGGTCCATGGGATTGTCTAGGCAAGAGTACTGGAGTGGGTTGCCATGCCCTCCTCCAGGGGATCTTCTTGACCCAGGGATCAAACCCATGTCTCTGACACTTCTTGCATTGGCAGGCAGTTTCTTTACCACTAGCACCACCTGGGCAGCCCCACTTTGTAACTGTAGAACATTGTAAGTGCAGTGCTGTATAGAGTTAAATTTAAATATTGAAATGATCTTTTATTGCTAAACATATCATTGGCTCATATCTATTAAGCAGCTAGTTGACTGTTCTCAGCTATTATTATGTGAAATTGCTACTGAGATTGAGCTGTCATACCATTTCTTAACTCAAAGATTATAACAACTACAAATCATTACAGGATATATTATAAAAGAATGACAATTCAACACACACATTTACATTCATTCATTAAACAAATGTTACTTACAGCAGGGTTCTTTCTTTAATATAGTTATTTAAAATATGACCAAACTAATATATTTAGCACATTGAAAATAACATATCATATAGATTAAAATATCAATAAATTATAAATTATGTTTTATTTTTAATCAATCTGATATGGTTCTCTAAGTGAGTCTCAGTATTTTTTTTCCTTGCAAATGAGAATAGAGATTATCATTTCTAACACAAATGCTGAGATTTTAGTGATCAAGGAAAATACATCAGTAGAAAAATAAGTAGGTTTTAGGTTCTAAGACCATTTTAAAAATATGAGTTTAAAGGGTAAAGTTTCTTTACCACAGTTGATGATGTGATTAAAAACTTGACCATATGACATTACAGTTCCTCCAAAAACTCAATTGGGGATCAAACTCACATCTGTCTGCCTCTCCTGCATTGCAGGCAGATTCTTTACCCACTGAGCCAGCTGGGAAGCTGATTGTTAGAATGAGGTGGAAGTAACTTTAAGCAAGTTCCTCATCCAAGCCTCCAAAAGCTTGCACATTTTCTCTCTTGTAGCTTTGGGAACCCATTCACATATGAACGTGTTTGACCTAGTCTGCTGGGTCATAAGCAGCACAAGTGTAATTGCCACTGTCATCCTAGAAAACTTCCACACATGGCAGTGAGATCACAAAGACAATTTACCATCATTCAACATATCAGTCATTAGTGACACAGTTCAGATTATCTAAACTTGGTCTAGATCAGATTGGGGGTTTCTCTGGTGGCTCAGGTGGTATGTAATCTCCCTGAAATGTGGGAGACCTGGATTTGATATCAAAAAGATCCTCTGAAGAAGGGAATGACTACTCACATCAGTATTTTTGCCTGAAAAATGCTATGGACAGTGGAACCTGGCAGGCTATAGTCCATGGGGTCTCAAAGAGTTGGACAGGACTGAGAGACCAACACATTCACTTTAGACCAGATTAACACAATTAAGGGCAGCTCTGTGATCCAAATAAATGGCTATTGTTTTGGGTCATTCAGATTGACATGATGGATGCAATTCCTGGAAGTGGAATGTTGTTGAAAAAAAAAGAAAGAAAGAAAAAAATAAAGCAAACAAGCATGTATTTCCATTGGGAGGAGGTGATAGTATTCCATTTTCTATTTTATTAAACAGTTCCCTAATTCATTGCTCTTTCAGCCTCTGATACCACTAGTTCTTTTTATGCTTTTCCAGTTTCTGATTCCACATTCCATATTGTAGTGAAAATACAAATGGCCAAACACTCATGTGTGATAACTTGGATAGTAAGAAATGTATCCAATGAATTTTTGGATTTGTATAAGGGAATGACTGGAACTAAAGTTGCAAGTGTCCATTTGGTTGTATTAGCTGTGATTGATAAATAGCTACAAGGGAGGGAAGAGATAAAGAATGTACTCTTTAGTTTGCAAGCAGAATTGAGGGATACTGTAGAGGAGAAAGGCTTCCCTGGTGGCTCAGAGGTTAAAGTGTCTGCCTGCAATGTAGGAGACATGGGCTTGAGCCCTGGGTCGGGAAGATGGAAATTGCAATCCACTCCAGTATTTTTGCCTGGAGAATTCCATTGATGAAGGAGCCTGGTGGGCTACAGTCCACGGGGTTGCAAAGAGTCGGACATGACTGAGTGACTAAACTAACCATAGAGGAGAAATATCAATAACCTCAGATATGCAGATGACACCACCCTTATGGCAGAAAATGAAGAGGAATTAAAAAGCCTCTTGATGAAAGTGAAAGAGGAGAGTGAAAAAGTTGGCTTAAAGCTCAACATTCAGAAAGCAAAGGTCATGGCATCTTGTCCCATTATTTCCTGGCAAATAGATGGAGAAACAGTAGAAATGGTGGCAGACGTTAATTTTGGGCTGGCTCTAAAATCACTGCAGATGGTGACTACAGCCATGAAATTAAAAGACACTTACTCCTTGGAAGAAAATTTATGACCAAATTAGAGAGCATATTAAAAGGCAGAGACATTAGTTTGCCGATGAAGGTCTGTCTAGTCAAAGCTATGATTTTTCCAGCGGTCGTGTACGAATGTGAGAATTGGATTATAAAGAAAGCTGAGCGCTGAAGAATTGTTGCCTTTGAACTGTGGTGTTGAAGAAGACTCTTGAGAGTCCCTTGGACAGCAAGAAGATACAACCAGTCCATCCTAAAGGAAATCAGTCCTGAATGTACATTGGAAGGACTGATGTAGAAGCTGAAACTCCAATACATTGGCCACCTGATGTGAAGAACTGACTCATTAGAAAAGACCCTGATGCTGGGAAACATTGAAGGCAAGGCAAGAAGGGGATGACAGAGGATGAGATGGTTGGATGGCATCACTAACTGAATGGACATGAGTTTGGGTTACTCTAGGAGTTGCTAATGGACAGGGAGGCTTGGTGTGCTGCTGTCCATTGGATCACAAAGAGTCAGACATGACTGAGCAACTGGACTGACTGATAGATAAGAAAGGATTTGCTAGGTTGGAAGAACAAAATTGCATCTCATCTCCAGTCTTCTCAGTTAGTAAAAAATTTCTCAAAGTAATATGAGACTTGGGGTCAAAAATCAAATGAAGAGTGTGGCTGTAAGACCCTTTAGTTCAGTTCAGTTCAGTTAGGTCGCTCAGTCATCTCCAACTCTTTGCAGCCCCATGAATCGCAGCACGCCAGGCCTCCCTGTCCATCATCAACCTCCGGAGTTCACTCAGACTCATTGTCCTTTGAGTCTGTGATGCCATCCAGCCATCTCATCTTCTGTCATCCACTTCTCCTCCTGCCCCCAATTCCTCCCAGCATCAGAGTCTTTTCTAATGAGTCAACTCTTTGCATGAGGTGGCCAAAGTACTGGAGTTTCAGCTTTAGCATCACTCCTTCCATATAAATTCCAGGGCTGATCTCCTTCAGAATGGACTGGTTGGACGTCCTTGCCATTCAAGGGACTCTCAAGAGTCTTCTCCAACACCACAGTTCAAAAGCATCAATTCTGCGGTGTTCAGTTTTCTTCACAGTCCAGCTCTATTATCCATACATGACTACTGGAAAAACCATATCCTTGACTAGATGGACCTTAGCGGGCCAAGTAATGTCTCTGCTTTTGAATGTGCTATCTAGGTTGGTCATAACTTTTCTTCCAAGGAGTAAGTGTCTTTTAATTTCATGGCTGCAGTACCCATCTGTAAGAACTCTGAAAGATTTAAGGCAGTATCTAATAGGATTAGGTCCTAGAAAAATAAAACAAAACACAGACAACAGTGGCTCAAAGAGTCAGATGTGGATTGTTCTGCAACATACTGACAAGCCACTTGAAAGTGAAATTTTTTTGTCTGGTAAAGAGCAGTGGGTGTGACTTTTGTCACGTGAAGTGATAAAATTTTTGATATACATATATTCCACAAGGATTGTGTAAAAGTTGTATCTGAAAACAAACAAACAAAAACCACCAACTTGAGCTAAGGGGAATTACAGTAGCTCTATAGGCTAGGAAGTGTATTTCCTTCAATTATGAGACATTTCTTATACAAAAGAAAGGATCCTTCAGAGAACAAACCAAAGTCTAAGAGAAATGGGACAAGGCAGAGAGAGGACAGAGTAATGGAGAAGAACTCTTAGAAAGCAGAATCAGACCGTACTGAAGACTCACTTCCTTTCTCAGAGAGGACCTAAGAATATTTACCCTTTGAGACTAGTGGCTGTTGTGTGCCTAACTTTTCTCTCTGTCTCTTTTTTCAGTTAGAGTATAAGGTTGGTACAAAAATATTTGCAGTTTTGGACTGTGAATTTTAAATAATTATAACTAGGCTCCAACACATCTTTATTAAACAAAATAGGTACCATTACAATCAACACATGTTTGCCAATGAGAAATAAGTTTGTTTATTCCTGTAGCATAAAAACCCATGTTTTAGAATTCAATAAACTCTCAGAAAGCATTTTCTATTTCCTACTGGTTGTGGAAACATTTTCCCTGTAAAAAAGTTGTCTAGGTAGTAGAAGAGGTGGTAGTTGGTTGGAAAGGTCAGGGGAATATGTTGAATGAGGCAAAACTCTGTATCGCAATTCGTTCAGTTTTTGAAGCCTTGGTTGTGTGATATGCAGTCAGGCACGGTCTTGGAAAATACTTGACCCTTTCTGTTGATCAATGCTGGCTTCAGATGTTGCAGTTTTGGATGCATCTCATCAAGGTTGCTGAGTGTACTTTTCAGATATAGTGGGTTTGCTGTGATTTAGAAAACTGTAGTGGGTCAGATCAGCAGCAGACCACTAAACAGTGCTCTTTTTATTTATTTATTTTTTGGTGCAAGTTCGGCTTTGAGTATTTTTTTTGTTTGTTTGTTTTTTTGGGGGGAGGGGTATTGCTTTTGAGCTTCTTCATGGTCCAGCCACTGAGCTAGTCACTGCCAGCTGTCATATAAAATCCACATTTCATCACACATCTCAATCTAGTCAATAAATGTTTGGTTGTTGTTGCATAGAATAAAAGAAGATGACACTTCAAAATAATGATTTTTTTTTTTAATTTGCAAACATTGAGTTTTTGGGCAATTTTTTGTGTGGTTGTCACAGGATTAGCTTTGATAATCCTCTCAATTGGATATTGCCAAATTTCAATTGCCTGCCACTGTGCTCCTCATTTTTAAAACTTGTCTCCTTGAACCTCTACTGCATTGTACATTCATCAGCAGTTCCTAGACCAAATGCATTGTGGATGTTGCAAGTTTTCTCTCTTGCTTTAAACCCATTTTGAACTCAAATTTTAAAAATTGCTCAAATTTACTTTTTGTCTAACATCAATCCTACAGTCTAAAATAAGTATAAAATTAACAGCAACTAATAAGTCATTAGCAAAAAAAAGATGCTAAAGTGAGAAATATGTATTAAAATGATGTATAACATAACCAGTGTTATATTGGATTCCAATATCAAATGGCAAAATCCAACAATGCAAAACTACTACTTTAATTACTTTACAATGTTGTGTTAGTTTCTGCTGTACAACAAAATGATTAAGATCCCTCCTCTCTCTCTGTATATAAATATACAAATCTGTATATAAATATACAGAGAGAGAGGTTCCTCCTTCTTGGACCTCCCTCCCTCATCCCACCAAAATAGGTCAACACAGAGTACTGAGCAGAGCTCCCTTGCTATACAGAAGGTTCCCATTAGCTATTAATTTTAAACATGTATGTGTCAACCATAATCTCTCAATTCACCTTCACTACATTCCTCATCTCATGCCCACATGCCTGCTCACTGTGTGTGCATCTCTACTCCTGCTCTTCAGATGAATTTGTCTGTATAATTTTTCTAGATTCCACATTTTGTTGCTATTGTTCTTCAGTCGCCAAGTTGTGGCTGACTCTTTGCAACTCCATGGACGGCAGCATACCAGGCCTTCCTGTCCCTCATCATCTCCCAGAGTTTGCCCAAGTTTATGCTTATTGCATTGGTGATGTCATCCAGATATCTCATACCTTGATGCCCTCTTCTCCTTCTGCCCTTGATCTTTCCCAGCATCAGGAACTTTCCAGTGAGTTGTCTTTTCACATCAGACGACCACAATACTGGGGATTCAGCTTCAGCATCAGTCCTTCCAGTGAATATTCAGGGTTGATCACCCTTAAGATTGACTGGTTTGATCTTCTTGCTGTCCAAGGAACTTTCAAAAGTCTTATCCAGCACCCCTACAGTTCAAAGGCATCAATTATTTGATGTTCTGCCTTCTTTATGGTCCAAATATTACAACCATACTTGATCACTGGGAAGACCATAGCCTTGATTATATGGATTTTTGTAGGCAGAGTAACATCTCTGTTGTACAACACACTATGTGTGTCTGGCATTGCTTTCCTGCCGAGAAGCCATTGTCTTCTGATTTCATGGCTCACTACAGTGATTTTGGAGCCCAAGAATTAAAAAAAAGTCACTATTTCCATATTTTCCCCTTCTATTTGCCATGCAGTAATGGGGCCAGAAGTGAGAAATAGATTTAAGGGCCTAGATCTGACAGATGGAGTGCCTGATGAACTATGGAATGAGATTTGTGACATTGTACGGGATATAAGGATCAAGACCATCCCCATGGGGAAAAAAAAATGCTAAAAAGCAAAATGGCTGTCTGGGGAGGCTTACAAATAGCTGTGAAAAGAAGAGAAGCAAAAAGCAAAGGAGAAAAGGAGAGATATAAGCATCTGAATGCAGAGTTCCAAAGAATAACAAGAAGAGATAAGAAAGCCTTCTTAAGCAATCAATGCAAAGAAATAGAGAAAAAGAACAGAATGGGAAAGACTAGAGATTTCTTCAAGAAAATTAGAGATATCAAGAGAACATTTCATGCAAAGATGGGCTCGATAAATGGTCTGAACCTAACAGAAGCAGAAGATATTAAGAAGAGGTGGCAAGAATACATGGAAGAACTGTACAAAAAAAGATCTTCAAGACCCAGATAATCATGATAATGTGATCACTCATCTAGAGCCAGACATCTTGAAATGTGAAGTCAAGTGAGTCTTAGAAAGCATCACTATGAACAAAGATAGTGGAGGTGATGGAATTCCAGTTGAGCTGTTTCAAATCCTGAAAGATGACGCTATGAAAGTGCTACACTCAATATGCCAGCAAATTTGGAAAACTCAGCAGTGGCCACAGGACTGGAAAAGGTCAGTTTTCATTCCAATTCCAAAGAAAGGCAATGTCAAAGGATACTCAAACTACTGCACAATTGCACTCATCTCACATGCTAGTAAAGTAATGCTCAAAATTCTTCAAACCAGGCTTCAGCAATACGTGAACCATGAACTTTCTGATGTTCAAGTTGGTTTTAGAAAAGGCAGAGGAACCAGAGATCAAATTGCCAACATCAGCTGGATCATGGAAAAAGCAAGAGAGTTCAGAAAAACATCTATTTCTGCTTTCTTGACTATGCCAAAGCCTTGAACTGTGTGAATCACAATAAACTGTCGAAAATTCAGAGCGTCAAAGAATTGATGCTTTTGAACTGTGGTGTTGGAGAAGACGCTTGAGAGTCCCTTGGACAGCAAGGAGATTCAACCAGCCCATTCTAAAAGAGATCAGTCCTGGGTGTTCATTGGAAAGACTGATGCTAAAGCTGAAATTTTAGTATTTTGGCCCCCTCATGAGATGAGTTGACTCATTGGAAAAGACTCTGATACTGAGAGGGATTGGAGGCTGGAGAAGAAGGGGACGACCGAGGATGAGATGGCTGGATGGCATCACGGACTCGATGGACGTGAGTCTGAGTGAACTCCGAGAGATGGTGATGAACAGGGAGTCCCGGTGTGCTACGATTCATGGGGTTGCAAAGAGTCGGACACGACTGAGCAACTGAACTGAACTGAACTGAACTAAGTGGGGCCAGATGCCATGATCTTAATTTTTAAATACTTTGTCTTAAGCTGGTTCTTTCACTCTCCTTCATACTCATCAAGAGGCTCTTTACCTCTTCTTCACTTTCTGCCATTAGAGCAGTATCTTCTGCATATCAGAGGTTGTTGATGCTTCTCCTGCCTATCCTGTTTCCAGCTTGTATCTCAGCCAGCCTGACATTTCTCTTGATTTGCTCAACGTATAGTTTAAACAAACAGGGTGACGGCAGACAGTCCTGTTGTACTCCTTTCTTATTTTGAACCAATCAATTGTTCCATACAGGATTCTAACTATTGTTTGTTGACCTGCATACAGATTTCTCAGGAGACTTGTAAGATGGTCTAGTGTTCTCATTTCTTTAAGAGCTTTCCACACTTTGTAATGATCCACACAGTCAAAGGCTTTAGTGTAGTCATTGAAACATAGATGCTTTTCTGAAATTCCCTTGCTTCCTCTATAATCCAGTGAATGTTGGCAATTTGATCTCTAGTTCCTCTTCATTTTCTAAACCCAGCTTAGATGTCTGAAATTTGTTGATTTGCTGAAGACTAGCATGAGAGGGCAATGGCAACCCATTCCAGTGTTCTTGCCTGGAGAATCCCAGGGACGAGGGAGCCTGGTGAGCTGCTATCCATGAGGTCACACAGAGTTGGACATGACTGAAGCAACTTAGCAGCAACAGCAGCAGCATGAGGAAGACTAGCTGAAGACTAGCATGATGACTTGCTGAAGACTAGCTGAAGGCTAGCATGATGAAGACATGCTGAAGACTAGCTAATGCTGAAGACTAACATGCAATATTTTATCAAATTGATTACATTCTTTGTAATTGAAGATGAAGAAGCTGTATCCAGTCAGCAGAAACAAGACCTGAGCCGACTGTGTCTCAGATCATCACCTTCTTATATCAAAATTCAGGCTTAAACTAAAGAATACCAGAAAAACACTAGGCCAGCCAGGTATTACTTAAATAAAATCCCATATGAATTTGCAATAGAGGTAACAGATAGATTCAAAGGACTAGATCTAGATAACAGTGTGCCTGAAGAATTATGGACAGAAGTCCATAATATTGTACAGGAGGCAGAGAACAAAACCATCCCAAAGAAAAAGAAAAGCAAGAAGACAAAGTGGTTATCTGAGGAGATTTTATGAATAGCAGTATGAAGAGAAGTGAAAAGGAAGGGAGAGAGGGAAAGATACATCCAATTAAACACAGAATTTCAAAGAATAGTTAGAAGGGACAAGAAGGCTTTCTTCAATGAACAATGTTTAATAATAGAAGTAAACAACAAAAGGGGAAACACTAGAGATCCCTTCAGGAAAATTGGAAACATAAGGTGAGCATTCTGCCCAAAGATAGCACAGTTAAGGGTAAAAATGGTAGAGACCAGGTAGATGCTGAAGAAATAAAGAAGAGATGCAAAGAATGCATGGAAGAACTGTAAAAAATAGATCTTAATGAACCAGATTTCTATGATGGTGTAGTGAGTCACCCAGAGTGAAAAGTCAAATAGGCCTTAAGAAACTGCTATTAAAAAATGTGATGACATTCCAGTGGAATTATTCAAACCCCAAAAGAGGATGTCATAAGGTTTTGCATTCATTATGTGAGCATATGTGGAAGACCCAGCAGTGGCCACAGGACTGAAAAAGGTAAATTCTCATTCCAGTTCCCAAGAAGTGTACCATCAAAGAATGTGCTAACCATCAGACAACTGCTCTCATCTTCCATGCTAGATTTCACATATATGTGTTAATATACAATGCTTGCTTTTTTCTTTCTGACTTCACTCTGTATGGTAGACTCCAAGTCCATCCACATTTCTACAAATGATATAATTTTACTCCTTTTTATGACTGAGTAGTATTTTGCTGAATATATGTACTATATCTTCTTTATTCATGTATCTGTCATTAGACAGAGTGTTAACATGAGTTTGGTCTATGGTAGTGCTATAATGATATCCAGAAATGTCTGGGACTCTGGTATTTACTTTAGTTCAAAATAAGAATGCAATCTACTTGAAAGTGACTTATTTCAATTGGCTGTTTCAGCTCTAAACATTTCTGTCTTGGAGGCATGAGTATTCAGCTTCACTACTGAAAACATTAACCCTTTGTTTGACTGGTTGTTGTGCAGAGTTTTAGCTATCTTACCAGTAGGCTATAAAATATTATTCAGTACACTTGAGCTTTAGCTTCCATAGCTAGTGTATCTCAGACTGATGCTGGCAGTTCACTCTTCAAAGGCAAAATATGTTTTCTACAAAAGACAAAGAGTTTTAGAAGTTGTTCTGGGGCATTGAGAGCTCTCTATGTTTGCCTGAGCATCTCTTCTGTGAGTCATATTCTTCACCTTTATTAGAGCCTCACGTGAATATACACCGTAGAATTTCAGTAATTCCTACGAATTTGCATATACAAATTTTGCAGCTATTGTGTTACCATTATATTTGAATTTAGAGACATAAAACTTGCCTTTTTTCAGTTTATAGGTCTTTTTCAAATGAAGATATTGATGAACATCAATAAGAGCATATTATTAGAATAATCTGTATATGCCCTGTCCTCTTCATGCATAGGAAGAAATTATTCAGATTCTAAACATGCGGGAAGTTAGCAGCACCACATAAAAGGAAATATATTCCAAACTCTAACCCATCTATAGTCAGAATTATTACAGTACAGTATTTCTATTTTTTAAAGATATAATTTCAATGTATTCAGTGCATTCAATGTATTCAATGTGTTCAATAGTTTCATTCCTGACAGGCTGGTACTAAATAAGCTTTATTAACCTCTTCCAAAATGTTTAAAAAAATTTTTTTAGACCCAGCAATTTCAATTTGAGTATTATCTACAGAAAATTAAACTCTTACTTGAAAAACTATATGCACCCCATGTTCATTGAAGCCCTATTTACAATAGTCAATATATGGAAACTACCTAAGTGTCCATCAATGGAAGAATGAATAAAGGAGTTGTTATATACATATCATGCTGAGTGAAATAAACCAGACAGAGAAATACAAGTACTGTTTGCTTTCTCTTATATGTGGGAACTAAAAGAAACACAAGACAAACCCATAGATATAGAAAATATATTGATAGTGGTCAGAGGTGTAGGGTGCAAGAAATGCATGAAAGGCATCAAAAGGTTAAAAAGAAAGAAAAAAAAGTTTAAACTTGACAAGGCATCAGGAAAATATGTAACTGGGAAATGAAGATGGAAGAGTGCAGCCCCTGAAGGGACGTTCAAGCCTCAGCAATGAGTTCAGCTTTTGTGAGCACTTGAAGTTAGAATATAGGATTCTCGAACAAAGACAAATAAAATAAATATATTTTAAAGAATAATTTGTTAGTCAGTTTGCACTCTATTGGTCAAAAATATTGATTAGTACTACTTAGGAACTAAGGCTTTACTGTATTAAGAAAATAAGTTTGCCTTTCTGGGTGATAAAGCCAATCAAAAACTTATTTTCTATTTAATTAGTAAAGGGAGACTAATCAAGATGATGTTTTGGAATCAGAATCAAGCCAACATATAGGTTTGCTGCTGCAAAGAATTTAATGGAAGGAATTCTGAGAAGCTCAACCTGCTGAGGGAAAACTATTTTCAAGTGTCAGGAAAGCTCAGAAGTATATATCCCAACAAACCTTTTAATCCTATAGACTTTTGAAGTGAATCAGGGAGCAAGGACAGCAAGTGGGGGTACCTGTGAACCACTGGGCAATGAAAGGTTGTATCCAGGAAAATACAAACGATATTTTTTAAAGGGTAAAAACTCAAAGTGTCAAAAGCAGGATCTGGATCAAAATGAACAACCATGCTCTGAAGGCAAATTTGAAGTCAAGAAACTAGGAATTGTAAAGATCTAGAGACAGCCATGAGCAGCAAGGAGAAAAGATCACATCAACATCAAAATATACCTCATTTCAGTATTAATAACTAGAGAACTGGATTCACCTCTTGGCCCTTCTATTTCAGCTTTATATCATCAGTAATCACAATAAATTTATAATAATTTTGACTTATTGACTAATTATTGACTAATTTATAATAATTTGTTCCCTTTACAGGGAACAAATTTAAATATAGAATGGAGGACATACTGACAATACAATTGCTATTAATAAGCACTTGGCTATTCATTGTTATGATATCTAAAGTCCAAGGAAAAATTCATGGATCCAAGTTTAAGAATGTCTCCATAATGTCAGATAAGATGTACTTGCTCTAACCAAAGTATTAGGATTCTCTGTTCCGCCTTAAACACCTCTGAGGGTTTCTAATGTAATTTATTGTCTCACCAGAATTTGAAATCAACTATAGCAAGGAAAGATAAGAAAGCCTTCCTCAGTGATGAATACAAAGAAATAGAGGAAAACAATAGAGTGGGAAAGACTAGCATTCTCTTCAAGAAAATTAGAGATACCAAGGGGACATTTCATGCAAAGATGAGCACAATAAATGACAGAAACAGTATGGACCTAAAAGACATGGAAGATATTAAGAAGAGGTGGCAAGAGTACACAGAAGAACAATACAAAAAAAGATATTTGTGACCCAGATAACCACAATGGTGTGATCACTCACCTAGAGCCAGACATCCTGGAATATGAAGTCGAGTGGGACTTAGGAAGCATGACAACAAAGAAAGCTAGTGGGGGTGATGGAATTCCAGTTGAAATATTTCAATCCTGAAAGATGATGATGTGAAACTATTGCACTCAATATGTCAGCAAATTTGAAAAATTCAGAAGAGGCCACAGGACTGGAAAAGGTCAATTTTAATGCCAATCCTGAAGAAGGGCAATGCCAAAGAATGTTCAAACTACCACACAATTGTACTCATCTCACACGCTAGCAAGGTAATACTCAAGGTTCTCCAAGCCAGGCTTCAACAGTATGTGAACCGTGAACTTCCAGATGTTCAAGCTGGTTTTAGAAAAGGCAGAGAAACCAGAGACCAAATTGTCAAAATTCACTGGATCATAGAAACTGCAAGAGAGTTACAGAAAAACATCTACTTCTGCTTATTTGATTATGTCAAAGCCTTTAACTGTGTAGATCACAACAAACAGTGGAAAATTCATCAAGAGATGGGAGTAACAGACAACCTTACCTGCCTCCTGAGAAATCTGTATGCAGGTCAAGAAGCAACAGTTAAAAGCAAACATGGAACAAAAGATCGTTTTCAAATTGGGAATGGAAAACATCAAGGCTACATATTGATAGCTTGCTTATTTAACTTATATGTAGAGTATATCATGTGAAATGTCAGGCTGGGTGAAGCACAAGCTGGAATCAAGATTGCTGGGAGAAGTATCAATAACCTCAGATATGCAGATGACATCACCCTTATATAAGAAAGTGAAGAACTGAAGAGTCTCTTGATGAAACTGAGAAAAGAGAGTGAAAAAGTTGGTTTAAAAGTCAACATTCAAAAAACTAAGATCATGGTATCTGGTTCCATCACTTCATGGCAAATAGATGGGGTGGAAACAGTGACAGACTTTACTTTCTTATGCTCCAAAATCACTGCAGGTGTTAACTGTAGCCATGAAATTAAGAGACTTACTCCTTGGAAGAAAAGCTATTATCAAACTTGATAACATATCAAAAAGCAGAGACATTACTTTGCCAACAAAGGTCCAGCTAGTCAAAACCTCAGTTTTTCCAGTAGTCATGTATGAATCTGAGAGCTGTACTATAAAGAAAGCTGAGTGCCGTAGTATTAATGCTTCTGAGCTTTGGTGTTGGAAAAGACTCTTGAGAGTCCCTTAGACTGCAAGAAGATCCAACTAGTCCATCCTAAAGGAAATCAGTCCTGAATATTCATTGGAAGAGCTGATGTTGAAGCTGAAACTCCAAAATTCTTACCACATGATGTGTAGAACTGACTGTGGAAATGACCCTGATTCTGGGAAAGGTTGAAGGCAGGAGGAGAAGGGAATGATAGAGGATGAGATGGTTGGATGGCATCACTGATTCAATGGACATAAGACTGAGCAAGCTCCAGGAGTTGTTGATGGACAAGGAAGCCTGATGTGCTGCAGTCCATGGTGTCTCAAAGAGTCAGAAATGACTGAGTGACTGACTGATAGTCTTATTAAGCAAGTTTAAAATGCCAGCCTTTGGGATATGGTGTCATGATGACAGAGTAAGGAGATCCCGGTGTCACATCCTCTCAAGGACACACCAAAACTACAACTGTATATGGAACAAATCTGAAAATAACCTGAAGGAGAGCAGAACAGCTCTTCTAAAACTCAAAATATAACTTAGAAAACATATCCAGATGAATAGGAGAAGTGGAAACTCAGTCTACTTATACCCACATCCAAAGGCAGTTACACTTTCTCCCCTCAAAACAAATACCATAAACAAGAAAGTCCTGTCTAAGGAGTTATGGGTTCAAGCCCCACATTGGGCACCCCAGCCCTAAGAACCTGCACTGGAAATACAATCACCCATTACAACTGGCTTTGAAATCTATCAGTGCTTACTCCCTGGAGAGCTGGCAGTGAGGGAAGGGAGTGAGTGTGCTGTAGCAAGCCAAGACTTAACTTTTAAAAGGCTAGTGTAAAAATTCACTCTCTGAGTCCCAGTGCAAAGGCAATGAAAAGCTCCTGGGCCAAACATGAGAAAGATTCATTAACTAATTTTAGAGTCAGTAATGAAAAGGCAGAGATCTGTTGGAGGCACTGTTGAGCTCCATATTAAAAATGAGAAAAAAAAAAATCTACCTCTACTTAATTGGTCAGGCCTGGTCATCTACCTTGATGGTACCATTTACGTTGCCCCAGCCAGGTGCCCAATTAAAGTGGCTCTCAACTGATATGACCACAAATAAGCAGATACATTATGCTCATATTTGAAGGAATTAATATTGTTAAAATACCATAATACCTAAAGCAATATACCTATTCATTGTAATCCCCTTGAAAACATCAAAAACATGTTTTATTGAACTGGAACACATAATCCTAAAATGTGTATGGAATCATGAAAGACACTGGATAGGCAAAGTTACCTTGAAAAAGAATGAAGCTGGAGATGTCATGTTTCTTGATGTCAAACTATATTATAAAACCATAGTATTCAGACAGTGTGGTACTGGCACAAAAACAGAGACATAAACCAATTGGACAGAAAAGAGAGCTCAGAAATAAACCTATGCACACATGGTCAATTAATCTATGACAAAGGGGGCAAAAATTACAATGGGACATTTATCTTCAATAAATGATGTTGGAAAAATTTGGCAGGTACCATAAAATAATAAATATGAACCACTGTTTTACAGCCGATACAAAAACAAGCAAACAACAAACAACAATAACAAGCCCTTAAAATACATTAAAAATTTAAATGTGAGAAGTAAAGCCATAAAATTCTTAGAAAAAAACTTAGGCAGTCAGCTCTTTGACATTAATCCATAGCAGTATTTTTAGTCTCCTCAGGCAAGGGCAAAGAAAAGCAAAACTAAGCAAATGGGACCAAATCAAACTAAAAATATTTTGTACAATTTTGTACATTAAAGGAAACTATCAACAAAATGAAAAAGCAACCTATTGAATGGGAGATGATATTTTCAAATCTTATATCTGATAAAGAATTAGTATTCATAATATATAAATAACTCATATACCTCAATGTCAAGCAAATAAGCAACCAAAAAATACAGTTAAAAATGGTAAGAGGTCCTTGGCAATGGGCAAAGAGGCACCTGATTGGTGGTGTTCCTCTTATATCACTCAAGAGCAAAGCAAATGTCTAGTCTTTTGTTCATCTTAGCTTGATGCCTGGATTGGTGGCCAGAGCTATTTCATGCCTGGGGCACATTAATAAAAATAATAATAGTAATAGGGTCTGAGTAGGCAAGCTTTTCCCCCCAGAGAAGACATATAGACAGTGAACAGAAACATGAAAAAATGCTCAATATTACTAATCATCAGAGAAATGCAAAACAAAGCCACAATGAAATATCACTTCATGTGTGTCAAAATGACTTTATCAAAAAACCAACGAAAAACAAATGTTGGGAGGGATATGGAGAAAAAGGAAACCCTTATGCATCATTGGTGAAAATGTATAACACATTGGTACAGCCACCATAAAAAACAGCATTCAGGTTCCTCAAAAAATTAAAATAGGACTATGATACAATTCAGCAATTCCATTTCTTGCTATTTTTTCTGAAGAAAACAAACACGCTAATTAAGATATATACAACTGTATATTCACTGCAGCATTGTTTACAACAGTAAATATGTAAAGATATGGAGCAACAGATGTGTCCATGGATAGACAAATGGAAAAAAGAATGCATAGTGTGTGTGTGTGTGTGTGTGTGTGTGTGTGTGTGTGTGTGTGTATCTGAATAACAGGATATTACTCAGCCATAAAACATAATAATACCTTGCCCTGTGTGACAAGAATATGTTATGCTAAGGATATAAGTCAGTCAGAGAAAGGCAAGTATGGTATTTTACATACTGTGTATGTGACATCTAAAAAACAAACACAATAGAAACAGATTAATATCCAGAACAAACTGATAGTTGATACAAGGTAGAGATGTGGAAGGCAGTTAAAATAGATGAAGGAGATTAAGAGGCACAAACT
>SJYC01107220.1:0-23195 GCA_006408675.1 Madoqua kirkii | reverse complement strand
CAGGCTCCCCTGTCCCTGGGATTCTCTAGGCAAGAACACTGGAGTGGGTTGCCATGTCTTTCTCCAATGCATGAAAGTAAAAAGTGAAAGTGAAGTGGCTCAGTCTTGTCCGACTCTTCATGACCCCATGGACTGCAGCCTACCAGGCTCCTCCATCCAGGGGATTCTCTAGGCAAGAATACTGGAGTAGGGTGCCATTGCCTTCTCTGGAGAGACACCTGAGATCCCTGTATTCTGAGAAATCCTAAATAATATATATGCTACAAAACTAATGAAAACCTAACAAAGTTGATGTGTGAGGAAATTAAAACAACAACAACAACTAATAAGACTTTTAAAAGACCATCTAAAACAAGGATCCCCAACCCTCTGGACCAGGAACCATGGCCTTAAAAACTGGGCCAAAGGACTGGAAATGAGCAGTGAGTAAGCCAGTAAAGCCTCACCTGTACTTACAACCAAGCCTATCACTCACATTACCAACTGTGCTCTGCCTCGTGTCAGATCAGTGGCAACTTGGATTCCCATAGGAGAGTAAACCCTACCGTCAACTGTGCATGCAAAGGATATAAGTTGTTCATTCCTTATGAGAATCTACTACCTGATGACCTGAAGTGGAGCGGAGCCGGTGATGCTAGCTCTGGGGAGTGGTTGTCACTCTCTCTTGTCACTACCAAATGGGACTATCTAGTTGTGGGATAAGCTCAAGGCTCCCATTGATTTTGCATTATGGTGAGCTATATAATTATTTCATTATCTATCACAATATAATAATATAATAGAAATAAAGTGCACTGTAAGTGTATTGCACTTGAATCTTCATGAAACATTCCGCCTCTTCCTGGTCCATGAAAGATTATCTTGTATGAAACTAATCCTTGGTCCCCAAAAGATTGGGGACCATTGGTCTAAAGTGTGGGTTATTTTTGTTTGTTGTTGTGCTGATTTTATATATGCAACTGCTCTTACATCACACACTTTTATGTTATCTTACAGAAAATTTCCCCCTAAAATGGTGAAGTGATACTCAAAGTAAATACCACATTGTGGAAAGTGAATTCCAGTGCTCTCTCTCTCTCCCTCTCTCTCCCTCTCTCTCTCTCTCTCTCTCTCTCTCTCTTTTTTTTTTTTTTTCTTTTTTGGCAAGGCAGGCAGATGAGCCAGTTCCAGTGTACAAGTCAATAGGTACATGCTGTCTTTTTCTAATATTAGTTTATTCTGTCATTTAGTTCCATTTAGTGTCACATTGTGTTAGAATTGTTAGAGTACACATACACCAGTTCAAGGAAAAAATGGTCATTCTTTGAAAATAATTGACAGATTAATAAACTTTTTACTACTCTATTTTGCAGAAAGTCAAGACATATCAATAGTTACATCACTTCTCCTGTAGTCCTTCTGAAGTCTGTATGGAATGCTATAAATGAAGAGGTGACTTATCATATTTATTGAGAGAAAAGTAAAATGCTTTTGAAAGATGGATGTAAAAATATTATTTATTGTTAAGGTAAATTTATCAGTCTGTTTTTTTTCTCATTCCTTAAACTCAGCAAACTAATTAAGTAAACGTTATAAATATCTTTTGAGAGCAAAGTAATGTGCTGGGGGCTTCCTAGAGAGATAGATAAGGTGCCTTTACTTTATCAAAGAGTTAACAATTTGGTAGGAGGACATGAAGTATAAACAGAAGAAAACTCAGTGGACATTAAGGTGTCATTTAGAGAAGGCAATGGCAACCCACTCTAGTACTCTTGGCTGAAAAATCCCATGGATGGAGGAGCCTGGTAGGCTACAGTTCATGGGGTCACTAGGACTCAGACACAACTGAGCAACTTCACTTTCATTTTTCACTTTCATGCATTGGAGAAGGAAATGGCAACCCACTCTAGTATTCTTGCCTGGACAATCTCAGGGATGAAGGAGCTTGGTGGGCTACCATTTATGGGGTCACACAGAGTCAGATACAACTGAAGCGACTTAGCAGCAGCAGCAGCAAGGTGCCATTAAAGAATACTAGTGAATAAAAAAAAAAAAAAGATAGGGGGAGAGATAACATCATTTAGCTTTGAAATCAAAAGGAAGTTCATAAAGAAAAGATAAAATGTCTAATACTTCTCTTCCTAGTTATTATTTTTTTTAATTTTTTGTTTAATGCTTTATTCTATTTTACAGTACTACCTTGACCTAGAAAATATCAATACAAGTGTGATTCGACAAAGCAAAATTAACCCCTAAATGAGGGGGGAAGAGAGTTTAATGATTTTTAAAAATTATACCCAACCAAGTTTATTTGTTTTAATCAACTCTCCATGAACTCTCAAAAGAATATAAGGAGAACAGCCAGAGAATATTGAGCATTCAATTCTAAACACATGTAATAGAAATATGATTTTAATATGTCAGAAAAAAAAAGAAAAAGAAAAGATAAAATGTGGTCAATTGCTAAAGACATTATTCGGATTTGTCACCTGGTGAATAGTATTACAATGGAAAACCGTGATGACAGGAAACTACAGAAATGGTTTATCTGGATGATTACATAGGAAACTGGAGGAGAAAAAAGTTAAAAATGATATCTTGAGTGGGGCCAAATGGGGAAAGGAAAAATTATATGCAGCGTGTCTGGAAAGTTTTTGACTAAGTGAGTAACAAAAGCAGTGATCTATTTTATAAACTACAACATTGCACAGCTAAGTTGGAGAAAAATAGACTTATTTACAAAGTCTTCAGTAATTGTGTTAAGAGAATAATCAGAATGAAAAGGAAGCATTATATATAGATGATGTAGTGGAAGTAGTTGCTATGCCAATTTGACAATAATTGGATAAAGAGGAATTCCTGAAAAATCAAAGATCACCCAAAGGAACTTAGCTAATTTAAGAAATAGTCCCATTTGTATAGTAAGGATAAAGAACTGATTGCATTAAGAAAGGGATTTGGGACACACCAAACTTATGATGCTAGTAGAAAATCTAGGGAGAAATGTAGAACAAGCAGATAAAATGCATGTCTAGAGTTCAGAGTAAAAATTAAAGACATAGCAAATTTAATTTGGTTTTC
This sequence comes from Madoqua kirkii, assembly GCA_006408675.1. Classification (NCBI taxonomy): domain Eukaryota; kingdom Metazoa; phylum Chordata; class Mammalia; order Artiodactyla; family Bovidae; genus Madoqua; species Madoqua kirkii. The sequence goes on along the minus strand of SJYC01107220.1, from coordinate 20,135 downwards.
ATTAATTCTGTAGTATGGATAATATGTAAATAGTCACAAGAGGTAATAGGTAAAGATGCAGAATGGCATGAGGGCAAGGAAACATATTTGAAAAGCATACAAAAAGACCAAGAAGTAAATCAGAAAACACATTTTTAAGGAGACATAGGTGTAAAGAATAGAAAGTAGAGAATAAAATAGAAAAAAAAAATAATGAGTTCCAGAATAAGAAACCAAAGAAGAGAAGACTTGAAGCATTATCAACTTCTTCAACAATTTAAGAAATCAAAAGGAACTACAAAAGAAAGAGATTATTATGGAATACAAACTTAATCATCAGGCATATTTGGACTTTACAGATAGTATTTCCAGGATAATTTTCCTAAAATCTGGGACAATCTTTCAATTTTAAGGTCAGTTGATCTAATCAGCAACTTGTTTCCATGAGCAAAATCTTTTATCTGCAGTACCTAGATCTGTGCTTCATTGAATACTGAAGGGATGTAAATCTTAGGAAAGTCATCCTTTAAATTCTATTTACCACAACTGGTATTTTCTTCTTCCAGGTCTATGTTAACTGTTTCTGCACATCTTATTTTCCATATTTCATGTCTAGTGCTAGGCAGTCAGTTTTGTGTTTCAGTTACCTCATTCTCAGTTTCTAAGTGACCTTAAGGTCTTCTAAGTGAACATAAAGTATTGTAAGCTGTACTTAGTACTGAAATGCTAAGGAGGGTGCCACAAATATTTTTTTGTCTGCATCCATTGTGAACCTACAGTTAGGGGGTTCAAAGGCAGAGCTTTTGCCACAAAAAAAAAACTCTTTATAAACAGTAAGATTTTCATTTAAGCACCTGTTGTGCTCTTGGTTTCACTTATTTTTTGTCTCAAAACTCAACTTTATCTCAATATTCACTATATGACCAGTTCCTCTATCTGTCCAAATAATTATTGCTGTTTACAGACAATCTCATATCTTGACATGATAAGCAGAAATTTTACTCTACTTCATTTCACAGTGAGGTTAGAAAAGCTAGGCTTAAAGAACATTATTAAACCACAGCATATTCTTATAATGAAGTTGAGGCCATAAACCATGGGGAAAATATTGGTTAAAAATTCAGATATTTTGTCTGGCATCTATAGGCTAAAATTGAAAGACAATGAAGAATGAAGTAATGTTTGTAAGGAAGGTATTTTCTTTAATGCAGCAGGTAGTTTTTATTACTTACAATATCAAGACACTGTGTGTGTGTCCTCAGTCACTTCAATTGTGTCCTACTCTTTGTGACCCTATGGACTGTAGACCACCAGGCTCCTTTGTCCATGGAATTTTCCAGACAAAAATACTAGAATAGGTTGCCATTTCCTCCTCCAGGGGATCTTCCCACCCCAGGGACTGAACCCAGATTTCCTGTGTCTTTTTCACTGGAAGGCAGAATTATTACCACTGAGCCACCTGGTAAGGTTTCAGATACTCTGAGGCACACTTAGATCTAAAATGTTACCCTTGCCATCAAGCAGCTCAGGATAGCTGTTGAGAAGTGAAAAAGAAATAATTCATGGATAACTAATAAGGAGTCAAGTTAGGAAAAGTGAAATAATAGTAAAATTTGACAGGAATCACAAGGAGGGAAGGAGGTTCTGGTATAATACAAATCAATTCTTCCATAAATTTACCTTTCGGGGCTCCTGCTAAGCCACCAACATCCTTTCTAACATCTCTCCTTCTACAAGTCCTCTTGCAATAATGAAAATTAGATAAATGTGTTAAGATAGAAAGGAAAATTGAATACCTCAGTGCAGAAAGAAAATTCCAGAGAAATAGAGGTTTCAAATGCCAACTGACAAAGGCATTTGAAACTTTCAATGACCATTTTTATTGTTTTTCTCTTTATTTTTCTTGTTTCCCAATGAAGATATTTTCCAATCTAAATTATTGATCTGTCATGAAGGTCAAAATTAAAAATATACAAGGTGCAAAGCTATGTCCAGACAGTATTATTAAAGTCATTCCTCTTTGTTGATGAACCTAAAAAATTTTTTAATAAATTTAAATTAGCAAAAAAAATAGATTATTAATTACATATTAAGCAAAATAGCTATGACATAATTCTGGCACACCAGTTCATAAAATTTGGTTTCTTAATGATATGATTGATGTAATTTTTTTCTATATATATTTATGATTTATTGCAAGTCAACTTTAAAAATTATTAGATGCAACTAATTGATGTAATTAGACCATGAAAATGAATGAAATCTTCTGATGTATTAGGCAGTAACTCATTTAAATGAGGTGGCTAATTTGATAGATTCCAGAATTAGATCAAATTTAGAGAAGTAATTTATATTACTGAATTATATTCTAATTTATGAAGACAAAAGTATTAAGAACTGTATGGTCTATTGAGGGACTGCCAAAAAAAATCATGGATTTTATTGCTGAGAAGGTTAATTGTATAAATTTTAATGACTTGAACCGACAAGCAAACATTTTTAAATACAATAAAAATAAATGATAGATTTCCAAAACAGTGCAATTGCTATTCATGAACTATTAAACCTTACCAGCTGGGCTAGGTACTGCCAGGTACAGTCTTTTAATGAAGAAAGTCTTTTGCAAGCCAATAATATAACTATAATTTACTTCTAATAATGTACTTCTAATAATGTATTCTAATAGAATTTGTACCAAGAATTTGAAATGTCATTTTCATTGGTAATGAATGGAGTGTTGGTGTATAACTGAACTACAGGGATCTATTTATAACCACTTAACCACTCACTGAGGCTTGAGGATATGTATGAATGGTTTTATGCAAAATAAAGATATTCCAAGTGAGAATGATTTGTCACTTAGTCAAGACACTGTCTCAAGGTGCAAACAGTGCAGAGCATATTTTTCTCATTGTTTATCAAGATAGAAGCTGGATCTAATTTGGAAGGCAGTACCTTTCTCAGTTGGAATGAAAGCATTTTGCAGCCTGTGAAAAAAAGCTGCAGTTGCTAATACCTGCAAATTAGACGACCAGAAAACCTAACAGCAAAGCAAATAATAGTCTGAGTCTATGATAAGAAAGGCGGATGATAAAATTTATCTTTCAGTCTACATAGATGAGGATGAATAACCCAGTGTTATCTTTTTGTTGGAATGATAAACAATTTATGTAAAGGTTCAGTTCAGGTCAGTTCAGTTCAGTTCAGTCACTCAGTCCTGTCCAACTCATTGCAGTCCCATGGACTGCAGAATGACAGACCTCACTGTCCATCACCAACTCCCAGAGCTTACCTAAACTTACGTCCTTTGAGTCAGTGATGCCATCCAGCCATCTCATCCTCTGTTCCCTTCTCCTGCCCTCAATCTTTCCCAGCATCAGGGTCTTTTCAAGTGAGTCAGTTGGCCAAGGTATTGGAGTTTCAGCTTTAGTATCAGTCCTTCCACTGAACACTCAGGACTGATCTCCTTTAGGATGGACTGGTTGGACCTCATTGCAGTCCAAGGGAATTTCAAGAGTCTTCTTCAATATCACAGTTCAAAAACATTAATTCCTCAGCACTCAGCTTTCTTTATAGTCCAACTCTCACATCCTTACATGACTACTGGAAAGACTATAGCTTTGATTAGACAGACATTTGTTGACAAAATGATGTCTCTGTTTTTTAATATGATGTCTAGGTTGGTCATATCTTTCCTTCCAAGGAGTAAGTGTCCTTTAATTTCATGGATTCAGTCACCATCTGTAGTGATTTTGGAGCCCCACAAAATAAAGTCAACCACTGTTTCCACTGTTCCTCCATCTATTTGCCATGAAGTGATGGGACCAGATGCCATGATCTTCGTTTTCTAAATGTCAAACTTTAAGCCAACATTTTCACTGTCCTCTTTAATTTTCATCAAGAGACTTTTTAGTTCTTCTTTGCTTTCTGCCATAAGGGTGGTGTCATCTGCATATCTGAGGTTATTGATATTTCTCCCGGCAATCTTGAATCCAGCTTGTGCTTCTTCCAGCCCAGCATTTCTCATGATGTACTCGTCATATAAGTTAAATAAGCAGGGTGACAATATACAGTCTTGACATACTCCTTTTCTTATTTGGAACCAGTCTGTTGTTCCATGTCCAGTTCTATCTGTTGCTTCCTGATCTGCATTTCCACAGAAATTTCCACAATTTACTGTGATCCACAGAGTCAAAGGCTTTGGCATAGTCAATAAAGCAGAAATAGATGTTTTTCTGAAACTCTCTTGCTTTTTGGATTATCCAGTGGATGTTGGAAATTTGTTCTGTGGTTCCTCTGCCTTTTCTAGATCCAGGTTGATCATCTGGAAATTCAAATATAGCTGAAGACTGGCTTGGAGAATTTTGAGCATTACCTAGCTAGTGTGTGAGATGAGTACAATTGTTCAGTAGTTTGACCATTTTTGGCATTACCTTTCTTAGGGATTGGAAAAGCCCAATCCAGTCCCAGTCCACTGATGAATTTTTTCCTAGTCCCATGACCACTAATGAGTTTTCCAAATTTGCTGGCATATTGAGTGCAGCACTTTCACAGCATCATCTTTTAGGATTTGAGATAGCTCAGCTGGAATTCCATCACTGCCGCTAGTTTTGTTCACAGTGATGCCTCCTAAAGCCCACTTGACTTCACATTCCCTGATGTCTGGCTCTAGGTGAGTGGTCACACCATCGTGATTGTCTGGATTGGGAACATCTTTTTTGTACAGTTCTTCTGTGTCTTCTTAATATCTTCTGCTTCTGGTAGGTCCATACCATCTCTGTCCTTTATTGTGCCCATCTTTGCATGAAATGTTCCTTTGGTATCTGTAATTTTTTTGAAGTAATATCTGGTCTTTCCTATTCTATTGTTTCCCTCTATATCTTTGCAGATGTCACTGAGGAAGGCTTTCTTATCTCTCCTTGCTATTCTTTGGAACTCTGAATTCAAATGGGTACATCTTCCCTTTTCTCCCTTGCTTTTCACCTCTTTTCTTTTCACAGTTCTTTTTGTTCTTTTTTTTTTAATTTAATACTTTATTCTATTTTACAGTACTGTATTGGTTTTGCCATACATTGACATGAATCAGCCACAGGTGTACACGATCTCCCCATGCTGAAGCCCCTTCCCACCTCCCTTCCCCCCCCACCCCCAGTCTCCCCGGATCATCCCGTACACCAGCCCCAAGCATCCTGTATCCTGTATTGAACATAGACTGGCACTTCATTTCTTATATGATTGTATACATGTTTCATTGCCATTCTCCCAGATCATCCCACCCTCTCCCTCTCCCTCAGAAGCCAAAAGTCCCTTCTATATCTCTGTGTCTCTTATATTGTCTCACTTATGGGGTCATCATTACTATCTTCTAAATTCCATATATATGTGTCAGTATACTGTATTGTATACTTCCAGCTATGTTTAAGGCCTCCTCAGACAGATTTTTCTTTCTAGCATTTCTTTTTCTTGGGGATGGTCCTGCTCCCTGTCTCCTGTATAATGTCATGAACCCCCACTTATGGTTCATCAGATGTTCTATCTATCAGATCTAGTCCCTTAAATCTATTTCTCACTTTTACTGTATAACTGTATAATCATAAGCGATTTGGTTTAGGTCATACCTGAATGGTCTAGTGGTTTTCTGGGCCACCTTCTAAATTACACTTTTTAATTTAAAAATATGTTTTAACATATTAAAAGAGCATCCATATCCTTTGAGGGAAATGTATGATTAAGTATTCTGCAGGTCTTTTAAACCACCTTAATATTTTGCCCATATCCATGTATATTCGCTACTCACATTATGTATACTGTTCAGTCGCTCAGTGTGTCTGATTCTTCTTGACCCTGTAGACTATAGCTGCCAATTTCCTCTGTCCATGGGATTTCCTAGACAAGAATATTGGCACGGCTTGCTATTTCCTCCTCTGGCTGATTGGGGGTGAGAGGGTGGTTATCTTCCCCACTCAGGGATGAAATCCATCTCTTGTGTCTCCTGCACTGACAAGAAGATTATTTTACTATTGCACCAGCTGGGAAGCCCATTCAACTGAACTTTTGGCTCCTATCCTTACCCTCTCTCCCTCTTTCTTTGGGACAGGATTTTCTTCTGTTTCAATATGCAGGTTTTTTTGTTGTTGTTTTCTAAATATCAAATCCTTTCATCCAGGAGCAATAAGCAGTACAGTTTAGAAACAACAGGTCTTTCAAGGGCAGAAGGCTGCTGAGTCACTCAGGGTCAAGTCAAGAATACTTGCTTCCTAAGAAAGTTGAACTTGGGGCATTTTATGTTTATGTATTTTAAATAAAGTTAGATAGCTGAAGTTTCAAAGAACCACAGTAATCGGAGAAAATGTTATGGGTTATGTATAGGAGAATGTTGAACTCTTTTTGGAAAAAAATTTTTCTGCTTTGTCTTGTTTTGCCTTAGATTTGGGAAAGTGGAGTCATAGAAAGTGAGACTGAAGTTTTAGAGATCGAAAAATAATAATTGCTATACATTTTTAACAGGTACTATGAAAAATACATTTTAGCTGTCAGCATATGCCAATATTGGCACCAATAACTGCCAAGATGGTTTCTGACTCTGACATTGGCCTTTGCACATATTTTGCTTTCTTTTTGTAATATATTTTTATAGTTTTACAGTCAAACTCCAAGAAACAGGGACATAAACATACAAAAAGGTACCAAGGGTTTTTTAAAGAAATACATTTTAAATATAGGATATTAGTTTTATAATGGAAATTATTATTTTCTACCCAAGTCAAACTGAGCTTTAATGTCCCACAATTCAAATTCCTTTATGTGTAAATCATCTTTTAACTCTATGTAAAGCTTGTTATACATCAATATCTATCTAAGGTGACCCAAGCACTAAAGAGCGGATAAAACCAAGGAGCATCTTGGAATGCAAGAATGGAGAAACCAAACCCTTATCATCTTTCTCTTCCCATGTTGTAACTGTTAATGGATTTCAGGTTCTCCTGAGCAGTATAAACTGTCACCCCTCCTACCCCACAGGCAGAAGGCATTTGCCTTACTCTTCCCCCACACAGTATACATGCCTCATCCAATCAATAAATGACCCACAAGACCCCTAGCCCACTCCTTAAAAGTGGACTAAGGATCCTTTGAGCTGGCCTGCTGTTCTAACAGTGTCTCCCACTCTAATAAACTTTATTTTCCTCTCATTCTGTCTCATGTCTGGAAATTATTTTCCAACCCACAACCAGACCACAACACTAGCCACCTCTGCTGAAGATCAAATACCTATTATTTTATTTCAGATATTGTTCTGAGCTATTGAAATACTCTGGTTTACAACTGCTAAATTCAACATTTCCAACTTCAAAAATTATTGTTTTATAGTAAATTCCAAAAAGGAAATAAATGCCTGAAGAGTATTCATTGTTTATAGGAAATATCACCTCTAATAGCAGAATTATATCGAAAAAAAATTTTAATTTTACACAGTGACAGGCTAATAAATATAAAGCTGCAAGATGTGCCTTTATCTGGATCATGATCTATCAACTACTGCAAATGACCTTGAAAACACAAAACATCATCAAACCATGCAAACATTATTGGATTTCTGTCAAGAGTATAAAACATTTAAAGAAAAATAATAGAAGATCATCAGAAGTTGTAAAGTAGTGTGTAAGAACATTTGGCAGATCTTAGATTAACAATGTTGAAATTCTATCTGTACAAGGACAAATTAGTTAACATGGTCTATGGCAATTTCGAGGACATTTAAATAAGAACATGCAAGAAAGACACATATTCACTTAGGAAAGTTATAAGAAGAAAATATTTCAAAGTAAAGAATAAAGGCTGTTTAGTCTGTCAAATGCATCTTTGTTCCTACATTTTTTTTAAATTGTGATACCTAATAATTATGTTGTAGGTTGCCTAAAACAGTATTTTCCTAGGGCACTGATGACTAAAAAGTTCCAGGTGTATTTATCATCTCCGAAAGAACACCATTTCTGTTTACAGTGATAGAAAATAGACTTCATTTTAAAATTTTGCTATGTAACTTACGGCTGCAAAAAAAAATTTAATGCTGAATTTTGTCGTATTAATATAAATGTTTATAAATTGTATTAAAAAGATAAATAAATGGAGCTTATTTCATCTGGGAGGGATATTATATATCATTGATGGATAAAAATGAATGCATGTATATCTATCTGTTTAGTGTGTAAATGAGAACTATAAGACAGACTAAATCAATAAGTCAATTAAGCATAAGAAGTCAAAGGACTTTTTGATATGAATTATTGTTTTCCAAAATTTTCTAATAAAAGTTCATTATGGACAACTGCCTCATATGAGTGTTTGTAGTGGAGAGAGGGGTGAGGGATTCAAGAAGAAAATATAACTCTGAATGTGATGGCTTTGTAAAGTATAAAATTAACTAGGCTGAATTGTATTTCTTTATTATTAATAATTAATAGCAATTAATTATTAATATTAATAATTGTGATTATTATTTTCTTGTAAGTTTTCACTTAGGATGAATCATGGGAGCATTCTTAGGGGAACTGGAGGGCACAAGGGAAGAAGCAGCCATTTTTTAACTCATATCCAATGCCTCCCATCTGCTGACTCACACTGCTGACATGAGGCAACAACTAGGGCTGCACCTTCTTTATCTTCCCTAGGATTCTCTGGGTTTTCTAACTCCTCAGCCACAGATGTGTGTTCAGTTTCATGATGAAGCACCCTGGTTTCTGAAAAACACTTTCATCGTCAAATGAGATGCAACAAGAACAGAAAATGTGTCAGTTCATCCTCTGAGAATCCAACTTGTTTTTAGTGTTTCAGATTGCCTTGATCTTCCCCATTTAAACCTGTCTTCCACAAGTGGCTCATATCCATGGCTGTCAAGCTCCACATCATATGTAGAAATAACAGACTTAGAGACACAGGTTATCCAGCTCACATGATTCCATTATTGTATATGGCTACTTCATTATAACAAATCTATCTATCGGTCTGTATGTCTATCTCAGCAGTGGCCACAGGACTGGGAAAGTTCAGTTTTCATTCCAGTCTTAAGTAAGGGCTCTGCAAAAGATTGTTCAAACTACCATACAATTGTGCTCATTTCACAAGCTAACAAGGTTATGCTCAAAATCCTTCAAGCTATACTTCGGCAATATGTGAACCAAGAAATTTCAGATATACTAACTGAGCTTCAGAGAAGCACAGGAACCAGTGATCAAATTGCCAACATCGATTAGATCATGGAGAAAGCAAGGGAGTTCCAGAAAAACATATATTTCTGCTTCATTGACTATACTAAAGCCTTTGACTGTGTGGGTCACAACAACCTGTGGAAGAGTCTTAAAGTGATGGGAGTACCAGACCACCTTACTTTTCCCCTGAGAAACCTGTATGTAAGTCAAGAAGGAACAGTTAGAACTGGACATGGAACAACTGACAGGTCCAAAATTGGGAAAGAAGTACAACAAGGCTGTCTATTGTCACCCTATTGATTTGAGCTATATGAAGAGGGTAGGCTATATATCATATCCAGCTCTTTGAGAATCCATGTACTGAAGCCTGCAGACTTCCTCTGCCCATAAGATTTCCCAAGCAAGGATACTTGAGTGGGTTGCCATTTTCTCCTCCAGGAGATCTTCCCAATGTAGATAATATCCCTGCATCTGCCTTTGAATTCATGCATTTATGGGTAGATTCTTTATCACTGAGCCATCTGGGATGCCTAAAGCATATCATGTGAAATGCCAAGCTGGATGAACATAGGCTGAAATCAAGATTGCTGGGAGAAATATCAACAACCACAGATGTGCAGATAATATCACTCTAATGGCAAAGAATCAATGAAAAGAAATAGAAAAAAAATAGAATAAAACAATAGAATGGGAAAGTCTAGAGATCTCTTCAAGAAAATTAGAGATACCAAGGGAACATTTCATGCAAAGATGGGCTCAATAAAGGACAGAAATAGTATGGAACTAACAGAAGCAGAAGATATTAAGAAGAGGTGGCAAGAATACACAGAAAAACTATGCAAAAGAGATCTTAATGACCCAGATAAACACAATGGTGTGATCACTCACCTAGAGCCAGTCATCATGGAGTGGGAAGTCAACTGGGCCTTGGGAAGCATCACTATGAATAAAGCCAGTGGCAGTGATGGAATTCCAGCTGAGCTATTTCCAATCCTAAAAGATAATGCTATGAAAGTGTTACACTCATATGGCAGCAAATTTTGAAAACTCAGCAGTGGCCACAGGACAGGAAAAGGTAAGTTTTTATTCCAATCTTAAAGAAAGTCAATGCCAAAAATGGTTCAAACTACCACACAATTGCATTCATCTTGCAAGCAAGCAAAGTAATGCTCAAAATTCTCCAAGTTAGGCTTCAACAGTATGTGAATCAAGAAGTTCTAAATGTTCAAGGTGAATTTAGAAAAGGCAGAGGATCCAAAGAACAAATTGTTGACACCCATTGGATCAGAGAAAAAGAAAGAGAATTCCAGAAAAACATCTACTTCTGCTTCATTGAAGATGCTAAAACCTATGTGTGAATCATAACAAACAATGGAAAACTCTTCAGGAGACAGGAATATCAGACTACCTTACTTGCATTCTGAGAAACCAATATGCAGGTCAAGAAGCAACAGTTAGAAACAGACATGTAACAACAGACTGTTTCCAAATTGGAAAGTACATCAAGGCTGTTTATTATTACCCTACTTGCTTAACTTATATGCAGCGTATGTCATATGAAATGCCAGGCTGGATTAAACACAAGTTGGAAGACTGCAAGGAGAAATATCAATAACCTTATATATGCTAATGACACCACCTTTATGGCAGAAATCAAGAGGAACTAAAGAGCCTCTTGATGAAGGGAAAGAAAAGATTTAAAAAGGTGGGCTTAGAACTCAACATTCAAAAAACTAAGATCTTGGCATCCAGGTTCATCATTTCATGACAAATAAATGGGGAAACAATGGAAACAGTGGCAGATTTTATGTCTTGGGCTCCAGAGTCACTGCAGATGGTGACTGCAGCCATGAAATTAAAAGAAGCTTACTCCATGGAAGAAAAGCTATGACAGAGCTAGAGAGTATATTAAAATACAGAGACATTATTTTGCCAACAAAGTTCCATATAGTCAAAGCTATGGTTTTTCCAATAGTCATATATGGATGTGAGAGTTGGACCATAAAGAAAGCTGAGCACCAAAGAACTCATGGTTTTGAACGGTGGTTTTGGAGAAGACTCTTGAGAATCTCTGGGACTTCAAGGGTCAAACTAATCAATTCTAAAGGAAAGTAATCCTGAATATTCATTGGAGGGACTGATGCTGATGCTGAGGCTGAAGCTCCAATACTCTGGCCACCTCATGTGAAGATCTGACTCGTTAGAAAAAAATCCTGATGGTGGGAAAGATTGAAGGCAAGAGGAGAAGGCACAAACAGAGAATGAGATGGTTTGAAGGTACCACCTACTCAATGGATATGAGTTTGCAGGGCAGGGAAGCTTAGCGTGCTGCAGTCCACAGGGTCTCAAAGATTTGGACACAACTGAGGTTAAACAGCAACAATGATGAAATGACTAAAATTTTCAGTATCAGGACAGAAATGAAAAATCAGTCACAGGATATAGAAATGATAATGAGAATTTAGTAGAGGCAAAAATCAGAGCCCAGAGAATCTAAGAGAAATTTTAACCCACAGAAATTCACAGGGTGCTTTTAGGATTGTTAAGATACTTTTGCCTAGATACTAGCAGACTAAGTAACCTAGACAGAAATATGAGTTACATTCCTCACTGTAAGCTTTCTTCAAGTTTTTCTTCTGCCTTGCTTATTTAAAATTCCAACTTCCACAGAACTTTCTATCAAAAAAATTTAAAAGTCCGATGTCAGTTATGTGCATAAGATGATTTCCTTTTCCAATGAAATATAGCCCAAGCATTGTAATATAACGTTCCTATTTATTTAAGATATAAACATTATTTCAACATTGTTTATGTAATAGGAAATCTGTCAGGATTTAAAGATAGCTAGACAAGTATCTTAATTCCTTGGATGTTGCTTTCTATTTATTTTGAGGATGGACTTCCCTGCTGATCCAATGGATAACACTCCATGCTCCTAATAGAGAGGGCCATGGTTCAATCCTTGATCAGATATCTAGATTCCATGTGCTCCAACTAAAGATTCTGCATGCCTCAACAAAACTGAAGATTCACATGTTACAAATAAGACCTTGCAAAGCCAAGTAAAATGAATATATATATATATATGTGTGTGTGTGTGTGTGTGTGTGTGTGTGTGTGTGTGTAAATGTTATTTTGATGAGTATGTTCATTTATACAGAAAATAAAACATAAAGTTATGGTTTCATATCTGTCTTTTCCTATGAAATAGTCTAACAATGATGTCTTTCTCAAGAAAAAAAAATCTTCTGCTTCATTTCAAGCAGAGTTGAAGTAAACCCTTTTGTTATATTAATATTTTTAAAAGTCCCTGGCTTTTCTATTCTTTTCTTTTTATTGTTTTTTATTAATAAAAGTCATCATCATAATGCTCTTTGATTCTCTACACTGTCATTTTTGGTTGTCTAAAGTTGACAATAAAGAAGCTTTACTTTTCCCTGTTGAAAGTGAGAGGTTTTCCTCTCTTTCTTTTTCTCAGAGCATTTAACTTAGAAAACTGTTAAATAATTGTTTTCTCATCTCTTTGAAAGATATACAAATACTTTCAACGACTAGATTGGCCCTTAATAGGCTGGACTTTTGTTAATTTTCTGAAACCAGGGATATCTTGAGAACCTGATAATCCTCTCTTTGAAACATCAGCATCTAGAGAGAGAGCAACCAGATTTCCCAGTGCCCATTATTTGGAAAGAACTGTGGTGTTGGAGAAGACTATTGAGAATCTCTTGGACTGCAAGAAAATAAAACCAGTTAATCCTAAAGAAAATCAACCAAGAATATTCAATGGAAGGACTGATGCTGAAGCTAAAACTCCAATCCTTTGGCCACCTGATGCAAAGAGCTGACTCATTTGAAAAGACCCTGATGCTGGGAAAGACTAAGGGCCGGAGGAGAAGGGGATGATAGAGGATGAGATGATTGGATGGCATCATCGACTCAATGGACATGAGTTTTAGCAAGATCCAGGTAAGCCTGGTGTGCTGCAGTCCATGGGGTTGCAAAGAGTAAGAAACAATTGAGCAACTGAACTGAACTGATATATGGAAAGAAACCTAGCTTAGGTGGGTCTTATTCCAAGTGACAAAATTACCTCTTGTCATTAAGAAATTGGAAGTAGCTTTTTGTTCCTCCAGATAAAGTCAATTTGCCAGCATAAATGGTCACCCTGCTGCTGCTGCTGCTGCTAAGTCGCTTTAGTCCTGTCCGACTGTGTGCGACCCCGTGGACTGCAGCCCACCAGGCTCCCCCGTCCCTGGGATTCTCCAGGCAAGAACACTGGAGTGGATTGCCATTTCCTTCTCCAATGCATGAAAGTGAAAAGTGAAAGTTAAGTGGCTCAGTCATGTCCGACTCTTTGCGACCCCAGGGACTGCAGCCTATCAGGCTCCTCCGTCCATGGGATTTTCCAGGCAAGAGTACTGGAGTGGGGTGCCATTGCTTTCTTCGAATGGTCACCCTAATTACCAAGTAAAACTAGGATACCTTATGTGTGATAAATGATGTTGTCAAGTCCTCTGAACTAAGAAGTGGTTACAATTCATCTTGAAAACATGTATGTAATGGGTTGTATCTGCTTAAATATCTAAAAGGCTGAGGATTCCTTCTGTTTTTGGAACATTTTTACCAGATAGCCCACAATGTACATGACATTCAAGTTTAACGCTAATTACATAACAGTTTCCTTTGCTTCGTTTGTGGATAAATTTTCCAGATTAGATTTTTTTTAAAAACAATTTTCCTACAAAACTCAGAAACTGTTTTCCTGGGGATATATTTGTTCAAGTTTTCCTTGAGAATTAATTTTTTTTCTTCTTAAAATGAAATTTTATATTTCATCTTAAATGACCTTTATAATGAGCTTAAGACTTTTTTTTGCTGAAAATGTGTAAATATCTTTTTATAAAGTATATGTATATGTGTGTGTGTGTGTGTGTGTGTGTTTATAACACTGTCCTTTTAAGAAAACTAAAACGATCTGCTTGTGCCTTTAGCTCTATATTAAATTTAAAGAAGTTTCTCTATTACTGTCTCATGTAGATGTTTTTCTTTCTGAGGCATGGCTGACATGTAAAAAGTTGTATATATTTAATATATACAACAAAATGAGTTTGGTCATAAACCATACCTACCATTCAGTTCATAAACATATTCATCACCTCCCCAAATTTCTTCACATGTCCTTTATTATTACTGGTATGTGTTTGTGGGTTTGTGTGTGTGTGTGGTAAGAACACTTAACATAGAATTTACCCTCTTAGCACATTTTAAGTATACAATACAGTATTGATAGCTATGGGCATTTGCTATAGAGAAGATCTTCAGAACTTTATCTTATAGAAATGAAACTATGTACCCTTTGAACATCAAATTCCTTCCTCAATTCCCCCTTTCTGCAAATCCTGGCAATCACAAACTCTGCTTCTGTGAGTTTGGCTATTTTAGATAAGCAACAGAAATAAGACCATAGGATATTTGTCTTATTATACATAGGATTTCACATCATATTATGACAGGTTCATCTGTGTTGTCACAAGGGCAGAATTTTCTTATTTTTTTAAACTCAAGAATATTCCATGGTATGTGTATACCATATTATCTTTATCCTTTATTCATTGATGAACATTTAAATTTCTTCTATGTCTTTGTTATTGTGAATAACTTCAGTGAATGTGGGAGTACAGATCTCTCTTTAGATAAATACCTAGAAGTAGAATTTCTGAATCATACTGTAATTCTGCTGGGTTTTTTTTTGGGGGGGGGGTTGTTTGTTTGTTTTTTAGGAACCTCTGTGCTGTTTTCTATTGTGCCTGAGCCAATTTATATTCCCTCCAACAGCATATGAAAGTTGCCTTCTCTTCTTATCCTTTCCATTTGCCTTTTTTATGATGTACATTCATTGTCATTTTGATTTGCATTTTCCTGATGATTAGTGATGTTTAGTACGTTTTCATTTACTTGTTGGCCTTTTTTATCTCTCCTATAGAAAAATATCTATTCAACACCTATGTTCATTTTGGTGGGAGTTATTTTTTCTTGCTACTGAATTACATTTTTAAACATATATTTTGGATATAATATTTTATCTGATAGGTGATTTGCAAATATTTTCTCACATTCTGCAGTTGTCTTTTCATTTTGTTGACAGCACCCTTTGCTGTGCAGAAGCTCTTGTTCTTAGTTGCTCAGTCATATTCAACTCTTTGCAACCCCATGGACTACAGCCCACCAGTCTCCTATGTCCATAGGGGTTCTCCAGGAAAGACTACTGGAGTGGGTTACCATGCCTTTTCCAGGGGGTCCTTCCTAAGTCAGTTATTGAATTCTCTCACATTGCAGGTAGCTTCTTTACTGACTGAGCCATCAGTGAAGCCCAGTTAAAAACTCACTTTTTTTTTTTTTTTTTATTTTGTTACCTGTTCTTTTGGTGTTATATCCAAAACTTAACCTGGACAAATACCAGGCCTCTGTCTGCATTCTCACCAATGTGGCCGCCCAAGGAAGCAAGAAGAACCTAAACTACATTCAATTGGATGAACTTCACTGTTCATACACTTGAGCAGTGGTTTAGGGATACTGGTCTTCCCTCACAACAAGTTTGAGAGGCAGGGGACAGGAAGTAACACAGGGATCAAAGAATACTTCAGACTTTCATGTCAATTTTGAAATGTGCAATAAGATCTGTGTGAATGGGTATGACAGCCCATCTTCTGTGAAAGTGAATGGAGCCCAACCCAAGGTGAGGTGCATGGTGGGAAATGCCATCAAATGGAACTTTCCCAAGTTCCCCATTGACAAAAGTGCTATGTGGTGACATGGTATGGTCCCTTGGAAAAGCCCCTGATAGAGAAGAACCTGCACACTACCTATATCCCTACAAGTGTGCTCCCATTGGAACCTGCTGCCTGTGCCCCTTGCAGCCTTCAAGCCAGTGCTCATGATGGTCTGCTTATAAACCAACCCCTGACAGTGTATACCCGGGGAACACAGAGTGCAACCCTGCTCAAAAAGTTCCTACACCAAGCTCAGGGCTCACAGTCCTACCCTAGGCTATGCTGTGGGAATAAAAATGTATCAAAGAAAAAAATGTAAAGCTAACATCTAGTAATTTTCTCCATATATTTTCATCTAGAAGTTTTATGATTTTAGGCCTTCAGTTCACTTCAGTTCAGTTGCTCAGTTATGTCCAATTCTTTGAGATCCCATGGACTGTAGCATGCCAGGCCTCCTTGTCTATCACAAACTCCAGGAATTTACCCAAACTCATGTCCATTGAGTCAGTGATGCCATCCAACCATTTCATCCTCTGTTGTCTGCTTTTCCTCCTGCACTCAATCTTTCCGAGCATCAGGGTTTTTTCCAAAGAGTCACTTCTTCGCATCAGGTAGCCAAAGTATTGGAGTCTGAGTTTCAGCATCAGTCTTTCTACTAAACATTCAGCACTGATTTCCATTAGGATGGATTGGTTGGATCTCCTTATAGTCCAAGAGACTCTCAAGAGTCTTCTCCAACACCACAGTTCAAAAGCATCAATTCTTCAGTGCTCAGCTTTATTTATAGTTCAACTCTCACATCTATACATGACTACTGGAGAAAAAAAAATAGCCTTGACTAGACAGACATTTGTTGGCAAAGTAATGCCTCTGTTTTTTTTATTATACTCTCTAGGTTGGACATAACTTTTCTTCCTTTTTATTTCATAGCTGCAGTCACCATGTGCAGTGATTTTGAAGTCAAAAAATATAAGTCAGCCACTGTTTCCACTGTTTCCCCATCTATTTGCCATGAGGTGACGGGACCAGATGCCGTGATCTTAGTTTTCAGAATGTTGAGCTTTAAGTCAACTTTTCCACTCTCCTCTTTCATTTTCATCAAGAGACTGTTCAGTTCTTTGTTTTCTGCCATAAGGATGGTGTCATCTTAATACCTGAGGTTACTGATATTTCTCCCAGCAATCTTGATTCCAGCAAGCTTGTGCTTCATCCAGCCCAGTGTTTCTCATGATGTACTGTGTATATAAGCTAAATAAGCAGGGTGACAATATACAGCCTTGACATACTCATTTCCCTATTTGGAACCAGACTATTGTTCCACGTCCAATTCTAACTGTTGTTTCCTGATCTGCATACAGATTTCTCAAGAGGCAGGTCAGGTGGTCTGGTATTCCCATCTTTTTCAGAACTTTCCACAATTTACTGTGATCCACACAGTCAAACGCTTTGGCATAGTCAATAAAGCAGAAGTAGATGATTTTCTGGAACTCTCTTTCCTTTTCAATGATCTAACGGATGTTGGCTATTTTATCTCTGATTCTTCTGCCTTTTCTAAAACCAGCTTGAACATCTGGAAGTTCATACTTCATGTATTGGTGAAACCTGGCTTGGAGAATTTTGAGCATTACTTTACTAAGATGTGAGATGAGTATAATTGTGTAGTAGGTTGAGCATTCTTTGGCATTGCCTTTCTTGGGGACTGGAATGAAAACTGACCTTTTCCGGTCCCTTGGCCACTGCTTAGATTTCTAAATTTCTTGGCATATTGAGTGCAGCACTTTCACAGCGTCATGTTAGGATTTGAAATAGCTCCACTGGAATCCCATCACCTCCACTAGCTTTGTTCATAGTGATGATTCCTAAGGTCCACTTGACTTCATATTCCAGGATGTCTGGCTTTAGGTAAGGGATCACACCATCATGATTATCTGGGTCATGAAGATCTTTTTTGTACAGTTTTTCTGTGTATTCTTGCCACTTCTTCTTAATATCTTCTGCTTCTGGTAGGTCCATTCCATTTCTGCCCTTTATTGAGCCCTTCTTTGCATGAAATGTTCCCTTGGTATCTGTAATTTTCTTGAAGTGATATCTAGTCTTTCCCATTCTATTGTTTTTATCTACTTCTTTGCACTGATCACTGAGGAAGGCTTTCTTATCTCTCCTTGCTATCTGTGTATTCTTGCCACTTCTTCTTAATATCTTCTGCTTCTGGTAGGTCCATTCCATTTCTGCCCTTTATTGAGCCCTTCTTTGCATGAAATGTTCCTTTGGTATCTGTAATTTTCTTGAAGTGATATCTAGTCTTTCCCATTCTATTGTTTTTATCTACTTCTTTGCACTGATCACTGAGGAAGGCTTTCTTATCTCTCCTTGCTATTCTTTGGAACTCTGCATTCAAAAGGGTATAACTCTCCTTTTCTCCTTTGCTTTAGGCATCTCTTCATAGCTCTTTGTATGACCTCCTCAGACAGCCATTTTGCTTTCTTGCATTTCTTTTTCTTGGGGATGGTCTTACTGCCTGACTCCTTTACAATGTCATGAACCTCTGTCCCTAGTTCATCAGGCACTCTGTCTATCAGATCTAGTCCATTAAATATATTTCTCACTTCCAGTGTATAATCACACTTCCAGTGTATATGGATTTTAGGCCTTACCTTTAAGTTATTGTTATGCTCTGAGCCCAAGTCTCCGAATAGACTGAGAGAACAAGTCCACCACGGTAATGCAAAAGCAAGAAGGGAGTTTATTGCTAACTCGAGCTAGGGCACCCTGTCACATCCAACGCAGTGGAGTGAGGCAGAGGGCCCTGAGCCCAGAATCACAGGAGTATTTATACACTTAGAACAAAGACAGTGAGTTGGCAAGAGCAGATTGGTTGCAAGGGGTTCTTGGCATCTATTAACTGGCTAAATTTTGCACATGTGGGCTCACTTAAGGGGCTTTTCGAGATAAATATATTTCTCACTTCCAGTGTATAATCACACTTCCAGTGTATATGGATTTTAGGCCTTACCTTTAAGTTATTGTTATGCTCTGAGCCCAAGTCTCCGAATAGACTGAGAGAACAAGTCCACCACGGTAATGCAAAAGCAAGAAGGGAGTTTATTGCTAACTCGAGCTAGGGCACCCTGTCACATCCAACGCAGTGGAGTGAGGCAGAGGGCCCTGAGCCCAGAATCACAGGAGTATTTATACACTTAGAACAAAGACAGTGAGTTGGCAAGAGCAGATTGGTTGCAAGGGGTTCTTGGCATCTATTAACTGGCTAAATTTTGCACATGTGGGCTCACTTAAGGGGCTTTTCGAGTTATCTGGGCTAGCTCTAACCAGGCTACAGGGAATATGCTGACCGGCTGAGTCTCAAGGTCAGGGAGATGATGATCTCAGCTTCTTCTGGGCAGTGACCCAGCCTTTTCTGTGATTGTAGCTCTGGCTACTTTAGTCCTTAAAGCTTTTCAGGGCTTCTGTCAGGTCTCAACAGTTATTAATCCATTTTGAGTTGATTTGGGTCTACTTTCATTTTTTTACATGTGATTATCCAGTTTTCCCAGCACCATTTATTGAAGAATTCATTCTTTTCCCATTTTGCATTCTTGGCACACTTGTGTAAGATTAGTTGGCCATATATGCCTGTGTTTATTTCTAAGGTCTCTATTTCTTTGCTTTGTTCTAAGGGTCTGTTTTTTATACCAGTATCATACTATATTGATAGCATAGCTTCATAATATAATTTTATAATTTAAAATAAAAAGTTTATGCCTCTAGGTTTACCTTTTTGTGTTCAAGTTTGCTTTAGCTATTCAGCATCTTTTTTGGTTCCACATAAATTTTAGGATTTCTTTTTAACTGCTGTGAAAAGCACCATTGGAATTTTGATAGGGATTCCACTTACTCTGTTGATCACTTTGAATGAATGCTCACTATATCAGTTATCCTAGTCCATGAACACAGGATATATTTCCAATTATTTGTGTCTTCTTTAAATGAAACATAAGTCATTTGTAAATTGGCCTAAAAAACTTACTTCAGGGTATAGCTTTTATGTCTATGAGTTGTTAGCTGGCTCAAGAAAAGCATATATATTGTGTAGGGTTGAAGGAAGTTCAAATGTTGAATTAAAGAAAAGATATAAAAATGGACTTAGATTTCTTGCAAATCTAAGGAAGATACTGATAATTAA
>SJYC01107219.1:0-10446 GCA_006408675.1 Madoqua kirkii | reverse complement strand
TCTAAGCGGCTGCGAAGATCCGCCGAAGAAGGCTACCCACTCCACTGTTTCTGGGCTTCCCTTGTGGCTCTGCTGGTAAAGAATATGCCTGCAGTGTGGGAGAACTGGGTTTGATACTTGCGTTGGGCAGACCCCCTGGTGATGAAAAAGGCTACCCACTCCAGAGAGTCGGACACGACTGAGCGATTTTCACTTTCTATCTGAGTTATTTAACTACGTGTTTACATTTGACAAAATAATTAATCACAATGTTTACAGAAATGTTGCATTTAATCACTTTTCTTACACATAGCTTTAATATAATAATGGTAAATATTTTAAGAAAGTTAGCAGAATTTTACAGTTGACTCCTGATTGTATATACAAATTTTATTTTCCCTTTTTTCAAAAGTTTCTGTTCTTACTTATTACTTACTTCAGTTAATATCTTACTCCTAAAGGACTCCATCTCTCCATGTGAGCATATAGTTAAACATTAATTTTTTAAAATGAGATTTAACAACATGGGTGTTAGTCAGTGCACACAATAGTGGTGTGCACTTAATGATCTTATGAGACTTGTCCTCATTCTAATCTTGTACTCTCATATTTCCTTGATTCAATTCTTAGATTATCACTTATTTATTCTATCATTTTACTTATATATAAATATTCCATGAAATTACAGAGAAAACTTTAAAATACCTTGAATTTTGAATTGCTTTAATTTGTACAAGATTTCACCTACCTTAAAAATTTTCAATGAATAGTCACAGAAACACTAATAGTGAAAAGTTACAAATTAAGATCTTGATATTACATAAGTATTTGTTCTTTATAATTCAAATCTCACAGATAATGACCTCTTTGGACAGTTACACATTAGAAACCTACTATTAATAAACAGACATCTGGAATTATAGTATTTTAGTTTTCAATAATTTCACTTTGCTTCTATAGCTTAAAAAAAAAAAAAACAGTGGTGTTTGAGAGCAGAAATCAGAAGGTAAATCAAACAACTATTGTTTGTTGTTGTTGTTGAGTTTCTAAGTTGTGTCTGATTCTTTCAGACCCCATGGACTGCAGCACAACAAGCTCCCCTGTCCTTCACTACCTCCCAGGATTTGCACAGATTTATGTCCGTAGACACTATTTAACCATCTCATCCTCTGCAACAACTGTAATAACAATATAGTCCTAAATAAAAAAATTCTAAGGTATTATAAACTTTTGCATACTTTTAAATAACAAAATTTAAAAGTATAACATCAAATGATTTGTTTTAGTTTTTTTTTTCTTTAATTATACACTACTTTTTCATGTTATCATTCAGTTTTTAAATGTGCACCAACTATGCAGGACCATGAAAAACATTTGGTGTTTAAACTTTATAGAAATATATTGATCTCAGACATAATGTCTGTCCTTGAATGTCAGCTTGCCTTACATTTTTCAGTTTCTTCATACTACACTGATTCTTTCCTCCGTTTATGTCTTGGTCAAAATAATCTGATTTGTTCTACTTTGAAATGGTGACCATAAAATATTTCTGAAAAGGTCTACAAGAAAACACATACATTTCTTAAGTCTAACACTAGTGTCATGTGAATGTGTTCACAAGTTAAAAGTAAAAACATAACTAGAAAATTATTACCATTTTTCTGACTACCCTAATTATATTGCTTTATAATTAAAAACAATTATAACTGTATAAATTTTCTTTAAACACAAACACAAGGGGAACTTTTTTGTTTTTATTTTCAGCATTAAACTCTTTGGACCACTTTCTTAAGAACGTAATCAAGAGGTCCTATTCCTGGAGATGCAAAAATCGACAGCCTGTACTGGGAGGTGCTATTGTAGACTCATGGTTAAGAAAATAGTCTAGAGAGTTAAGCAAGTATCAATTAAATCTTGATATTTTATGGAATTTTTGTCTAACCTCATTTTTTAAAAACAATTATAACTGTATAAATTTTCTTTAAACACAAACACAAGGGGAACTTTTTTGTTTTTATTTTCAGCATTAAACTCTTTGGACCACTTTCTTAAGAACGTAATCAAGAGGTCCTATTCCTGGAGATGCAAAAATCGACAGCCTGTACTGGGAGGTGCTATTGTAGACTCATGGTTAAGAAAATAGTCTAGGGAGTTAAGCAAGTATCAATTAAATCTTGATATTTTATGAAATTTTTGTCTAACCTCATTTTTTCTTTGGTTACATATTCCTTACTAGTCAATCAAAACTAGATTAACATCCCTTTTTTTTTTAGAATAGTAGTAATAGAATTAATGGGCTTCCCTTGTGGCTCAGCTGGTAAAGAATTTGCCTGCCAAGCAGAAGACCTGGATTTGATCCCTAGGCTGGGGAGATCCCCCAGAGAAAGAAAAGGCTATACACTCCAGTATTCTGGCCTAGAGAATTCCATGGACTACATACTGGAATTAACAAAACTCATAAAACTGTAGTTAACATCTTAAAATAAATTGGTACTTCTGTGGTAGATTTATGTTGGCATTTGGCAGAAACCAACACAATGCTATAAACAATTATCCTTCAATTAAAAAAATTATTATTATTATTTTTAAGAATACTGGTTCTGGAGTTGGTTGCCATTTTCTTCCCCAGAGGATCTTCCTGACCTCAGAAAGATTCTTTACCACTGAGCCACCAGGGAAACCCACAGTGCAGTATTACTCAATCATAAAAAATAAAGTAATGCCGTTTGTAGCAACATAGATGGACCTAGAGATTATCATACTAAGTAATCAAGATGAAGAAAAATATCATATGATATCATTTATAGGTGAAATCTAAAAAAGAGAGAGACAGATACAAATGAACTTATACACAAAACAGAAATAGATCCATAGACATAGAAGAAAAACATGGTTATCAAGTGAGAAAGAGGGCAGATAAATTAGGAGCTGGAATTAGCATATACACACTACTGTATGTAAAACAGATAACCATGAAGGACCTAGTGTATAGAAAAGGAAATTATGCTCAATGTTTTGTAATAACTTATAAGCAAAAAGAATAAGAAGAAAAAGACATATATATTTGTATGAAATTTCTTTGCTGTACACCTAACACTGTCACAACATTGTAAGTCAACTATACTTAAATTTAAAAAAAAAAAGTCATTTTGCTCATATTTAATTAATTAGTTAAGTCATAGCTATCTTTTACATAAAAATGTTTTCCCAATTTGAGTTTTACCTTCTATTATTATGTATTTTATTTACAAAAACTCTTCAAAAAGTGTTTTTAGCTAGCTGATTAGTTTCCACTTCTTTGTGCCTTCACAAGTAATAGCTAACAAATATAAGATATTCTAAATTGGCATTAGGCAACTGATGCCTGTAATAAAAAGTAAGACATTAGAAAGTAGTTTGGAAGTAAACCTAACACTGTCACAACATTGTAAGTCAACTATACTTAAATTTAAAAAAAAAAGTCATTTTGCTCATATTTAATTAATTAGTTAAGTCATAGCTATCTTTTACATAAAAATGTTTTCCCAATTTGAGTTTTACCTTCTATTATTATGTATTTTATTTACAAAAACTCTTCAAAAAGTGTTTTTAGCTAGCTGATTAGTTTCCACTTCTTTGTGCCTTCACAAGTAATAGCTAACAAATATAAGATATTCTAAATTGGCATTAGGCAACTGATGCCTGTAATAAAAAGTAAGACATTAGAAAGTAGTTTGGAAGTAAAAATATGCAATTTGGAATATTTCAATAATTAAAAAAGATTTAAAAATTATGAGGCAAAATGCAAGACTCTGAAACATAGAAAGAAGGAACACTATTTAGAGATCTGGGGATTCCAGAAACATGAAAGTGTTTTTGTTTTTGGTTTCTGTTTTTGGTTCATATAACTGAGTTCTGAAAACCTGGCAACCTGGAAATGCCAATAAGCTCAGATAAAATTTCCCCAGCAAAAGTTATTTTCTTCTAGCTGAAGGGCCAGGAAAGAGCTTACAACACATAAAGCCTAAGTAATAACTGTTCTAATTCAGTCAAACTGCACAGGAAAAAATCCCTATGATTCTACACTCATCCACAGCTGCAAACAGTGAGTATAGAGCCAAGACTTCCACACTAGTGAGACTATAGCAAAATTATCCAAACTCCTCAAGGGTGGTGTGAAGAAAGGTCAAGTAGAAAGTGGGGAATTTTATCCCTCCCAACTGGTGATGAGCTTCACCAGTGTGATAGCAATTATCTTCATGGGAAGTTGGGCTTCCTCTCCTTTGGTCAGTAATGAGACACTCTTCCTCTTTACTAGGGTTGTCAGAGAAAGTCTAGTGGAAAGTCAGGACTCTTTTCATCACTTGACATTAACAAAGTTGCCTCCATCCTAGAGACAATGAGAGTACTAGGAATTGTACCCTTGTCAACAGTAGAATGTGTTCTCTTAACTTCAATGAGAATGGAGGTCTAGTGCAGCCTGAACTATGTTCTCCAACTGGAAGAAACATTCTTTTTCCCTTCCAGAGTGGTGTCAGAAGAGTCTAGTGAAAATAGAAGTTTAAATAAGATCCAGCTTCACAACAAAATGCCCACAGTGTGTAGATTTCAATAGAAAATCACTCATCATACCACAAATTAGTAAGATGCAAACTAAATGGAAAAAGGTAATCAATAGATGCCATCAATGAATGATTGAAATGTTTCTGATAATGATTTTAGACATGTTAAAACTATGGCAATGAGCACTTAAACCACACTTGAAATGAATGTAAAAGTAGACAGTCTTAACATAGAAAGAAGACATACAGAAGAACCAAATTAAAAATTTAGAACTGAAAAGTACCATGACTGAAATTTGAAAAGATTCTAAAAATAGCAAAATGAAGGCCTCCAATAAGTAAGAAAATAAATCATTTCTTGAAAATTAGAGTTTTTAAAGTTTATTTTTAATTGAAGTATAATTGTTTTACACTATTGTGTTGACTTCTGCCACAAAACAACATAAATCAGCCATAAATATTCACATATTCCCTCTTTTTTGAACCTCTCCCCACCTCATCCCACCCCTCTAGGTTGTCACAGAGCACCTATTTGAGCTCCCTGTGACTAGGCAGCATCTTCCCACTGGCTATTTTACACATGGTAGTATATATGTCAATGCTACTCAGTTTGTTCTATCCTCTCCTTCCCTCATTATGTCCAAAGTCTGTTTTCTATGCCTGCATCTCTATACTGTCCTACAAATATATTCATTAGCACTATTTTTCTAGATTCTCTCTCTATATATATTTATATATATGCATCATCATGTATATATATATATATACGCATCAATATACAAAATATATTTTTTCTCTGACTTACTTCACTCTGTATAGCAGTCTCTAGGTTCATCCACCTCACTAGAACTCAAATGTGTTCCTTTAATGGCTGATTAAAAAGTCCACTGTACATAGGTATAACTTATTTATCCATTCATCTATCAATAGTCATCTAGATTGCTTCCATGTCCTCAGTTCAGTTCAGTTCAGTCACTCAGTCGTGTCCAACTCTTCCGACCCCATGAATCGCAGCACGCCAGACCTCCCTGTTCATCACCATCTCCCGGAATTCACTCAGACCCACATTCAGTGAGTCAGTAATGCAATATAGCTATCTCATCCTTTGTCGTCCCCTTGTCCTCCTGCCCCCAATCCTTCCCAGTGTCAAAGTCTTTTCCAATGAGTCAACTCTTCTCATGAGGTGGCCAAAGTATTGGAGTTTCAGCTTCAACATCATTCCTTCCAAAGAAAATAGTGCTTCTATGAACATTGGGCTACATGTGTGTTTTTCAGTTATGGTTTTCTAAGGGTATATGCCCAGTAGAGGAGTTTCTGGGTCATTGTTGTTGCCATTCAGTAGCCTAGTCATGTCTGATTCTTTGTGACCCTATGGACTGCAGCATACAAGGCCTCCTTGTCCCTCTCCATCTCCTGGAGTTTGACCAAGTTCATTTTCATTGCATCAGTGATGCCATCCAATCATCTCATCCTGTGACACCCTCTTCTCCTTCTGTCCTCGATCTTTCCCAGCATCAGGGAATTTTCCAATGAACTCTGTTCACATCAAATGTTTAAAACACTGGAGCTTCAGCTTCAGCATCAGTTCTTTCAGTGAATATTCAGGATTGATCTCCCTTAAGATTCACTGGTTTGATTTCCTTGCTGTCCAAG
Organism: Madoqua kirkii; assembly: GCA_006408675.1. Taxonomy (NCBI): domain Eukaryota; kingdom Metazoa; phylum Chordata; class Mammalia; order Artiodactyla; family Bovidae; genus Madoqua; species Madoqua kirkii. Next base: position 4,273 of record SJYC01107219.1, on the reverse strand, counting down.
ATACTTTCAAGAGTCTTCTCCAGCACTATAGTTCAAAGGCATCAACTCTTGGCATTCTGCCTTCTTTACAGTCCAGGTCTCTCAACTGTATACAACCACTGGGAAGACCATAGACTTGACAATACAGACCTTTGTCAGCAGAATAATGTCTCTGCTTTTCAACATACTGTCTAGATTTCCTGCCAAGAAGCAATCATCTTCTGGTATCATGACTACAGTCACTCCCACAGTGATTTTGGAGCCCAAGAAAATAAAATCAGTCACTACTCCCACCTTTTCCCCTTCTATTAGCCACACAATAATGGGGATGGATGCCATGTTCTTAGTCTTTTTTTTTTTTAATTTAGTCTTCAGCTGACTCTTTCACTCTCCTCCTTCATCCTCATTAAGAAGCTCTTTAGATTATTTTTGCTTTCTACTATTATAGTGGCATAATCTGCATGTCTGAGGTTATGTCTTGATCCTGGCTTGTAAAACCTCCAGTCCAGCATTTCTCATGATGTGCTTTGAGTAAAGGTTAAACAATACAGAGTAACAGCAGACAGCCCTGTCATATTCCTTCCTCCATCTTGAGCCAATCAGTTGTTCCATACAGAGTTCAAAGAGGCTCTTTAGATTATTTTTGCTTTCTACTATTATAGTGGCATAATCTGCATGTCTGAGGTTATGTCTTGATCCTGGCTTGTAAAACCTCCAGTCCAGCATTTCTCATGATGTGCTTTGAGTAAAGGTTAAACAATACAGAGTAACAGCAGACAGCCCTGTCATATTCCTTCCTCCATCTTGAGCCAATCAGTTGTTCCATACAGAGTTCTGACTGTTGCCTCTTAGCCCACATACAGATTTTTCAGGAGACAGGTAAGATGGTCTGGTATTCCCATTTCTCTGAGAACTTTCCACAGTTTGTCACTATCCACAAGTCAAAGGCTTTAGCATAGTCAATGAAACAGAGATAAATGTTTCACTAAAATTCTCTTGCTTTTTCTATAATCCAGTGAATGTTGACAATTTGATCTCTAGTTCCTCTTCATTTTCTAAACCCAGCTTGTATATCTCAGTTTGCATAATGCTGAAGCCTAGCATGCAAGATTTTAAGCATGGCCTTATTAGCATGGGAGATGAATGTGATTGTCTGATGGTTAGCACAATTCTTCAGTACTACCCTTCTTGGAAATTGGGATGAGGACTGAACTTTTCCGGTATTGTGGACACTGCTGGATCCTCCAGATTTGCTGACATAATGAATGCAAAACCTTGATGGCATCCTTCTTTAGAGATTTAAATAGTTCTGCTGGAATTTCATTGCATCCACTAGCTTTACAAACAGCAGTGTTTCTTAAGGACCGTTTAACTTTGCACTCCAGAATGTCTGGCTCTGGGTGACTAATCACCCCATAGTAATAATCCAGTTCATTAAGATTTTTTTAATACAATTCTCTGTGTATTATCTTTGCATCTTTTTTAAATCTCTTCAGCATCTATTAGGTCTCAACCATTTTTTATCCTTTATTGTGCCCATCTTTGGGCAGAATACTCCCTTGATGTTTCCAATTTTCCTGAAGGGATCTCTAGTCTTTTCCCTTTTTCTGTTTTCTTCTATTATTAAACACCGTTCATTGAAGAAGGCCTTCTCATTTCTTCCAGCTATGCTATGAAACTGCATTTAATTGGATGCACTTTTCCCTCTCTCCCTTGCATTTCACTTTGCTTTGTTCTTCCACTACTTGTAAAGCCTCCTCAGATAACGACTTTGCCTTCTTGCTTTTCTATTTTCTTTGCAATGATTTGTTCCAGGCTCCTGTACAATGTTACAGAACTCTATCCATAGTTCTTCAGGCACACTGTTATCTAGATCTAGTCCCTTGAATCTATCCATTGCTACTACTACTGTGAATTCATATAGGCTTTCATTTAAGTCATATCTGGCAAGACTAGTGTTTTTCCCAGCATTCTTTAGTTTAAGCCTGAATTTTGCTTTAAGAAGCTGATGATCTGAGCCACAGTCAGCTCCAGGTCTCATTTTACCTGATTTTATGCAGCTTCTCCATATTTGGCTACAAAGAGTGTAACAAATTTGATTTCAGTATTGACCATTTGATGATGTCCATATGTAAAGTCTCTTGCATTGTTGAAAAAGAGTATTTGTTATGACTAGTGCGTTTTCTTGGCAGAATTCAGTTAGCCTTTGCCCTGCTTCATTTTGTACTCCAAGCCCAAAGTTTCCTGTTACTGCAGGTACATCTTGTCTTCCTGCTTTTGCCTTCCAATCCCCGATGGTGAATAGAACATCTTTTAAAGTGTTAATTCTTGAAAATCTAGGTCATCCTAGAACTGATCAATTTCAATTTCTTTGTCATTGGTGGCAATAGAGGGATAGACTTGGATTATTGTGATGTTGAATGGCTTGCGTTGGAAATGAACTGAGATCATTCTGTCATTTTTGAGGTTGTACCTAAGTACTGTGTTTCAGACTCTTTTGTTTATTGAGGCTACTCTATTTCATCTATGGGATTCTTGCTCATGGTAGTAAATGTAATGGTCATCTGAATTAAATTTGCCCATTTTAGTCCATCAGTCCATTTTAATTTGCTGATTCCTAGGATGTCAATGTTTACTCTTATCATCTCCTGCTTGACCAGGTCCAATTTTCCTTGATTCATGGACCTAACATTCCAAGTTCCTATAGAATACTGTTTTTTCAACATCATATTTTACTTTTGTCACATCACTTCAAAAACTAAGCCTTGTATCTTTTCTGGTCTAGCTGCTTCATTCATTCTGGGGCTATTGATAATTCTCCTCTGCCCTTCCCCAGTAGCATATTTGACATCATCAGACCTGGGGCAATAAATGTAATGGTCATCTGAATTAAATTTGCCCATTTTAGTCCATCAGTCCATTTTAATTTGCTGATTCCTAGGATGTCAATGTTTACTCTTATCATCTCCTGCTTGACCAGGTCCAATTTTCCTTGATTCATGGACCTAACATTCCAAGTTCCTATAGAATACTGTTTTTTCAACATCATATTTTACTTTTGTCACATCACTTCAAAAACTAAGCCTTGTATCTTTTCTGGTCTAGCTGCTTCATTCATTCTGGGGCTATTGATAATTCTCCTCTGCCCTTCCCCAGTAGCATATTTGACATCATCAGACCTGGGGCATTCCTGTATTCATGTCATATATTATATATATTTGGCCTTTTATACATTTTATGAAATGCAAAAATAAACAAGTGGGCATCCACATTCTTCAGATTCTTTTCAGCATTTGTTTATTGATGATAACCATTCTGACTGGTGTGAGTTCATACCTCATTGTAATATTGATGTGTATTTCTTTATTAATGAGTGATTTTGAGCAATTTTCCATGTATTTGTTGGCCATCTTTATGTCTTCTTTGGAGGAATGTCTCTTTAAATCTTCCTCTTACTTTTTGATTAGGTTGTTTGTTTTTCTGGTATTAAGCTGAATGAACTTCTTGTATATTTTGGAGAATATGCTTTGTCAGATGTTTCATTTGAAATTGTTTTCCTCCGTTTTGAAAGTTGTCTTTTCATCTTGTTTATATCAGTACTTTGTTGTGCTGTGCAAAAGCTCTTAAGTTTAAACAAGGCCACTTGTTTATTTTTATTTTTGCTTTTATTTCTATTACTCTAGGAGGTGAATCAAATAGAATATTGCTTTGATTTATGTCAAAGAGTGTTTTGCCTACATTCTCCTCTGAAAGTTTTATAGTTTTTGATCTTACATCTAAGTCTTTAATCCATTTGAGATTATTTTTTGTGTACAGTGTTAGGCAGTGTTCTAATTTCATTATTTTACACATAGCTGTCCTGTTTACCCAGCACCGCTTATGGAAGAGACAATCTTTTTTCCATTGTCTATTATTGCCCTCTTTGTCAAAAGGTGCTCATAGGTGTGTGGGTTTACCTCTGGGCTTTCTATCTTGTTCTATTGGTCTATAGTTCTGTTTTTGTGGCAATATTATTCTGTCTCAATTATCAAGTTTTGTAGTATAGTCTTAAGTCAGGAAGCTGGATTCCTTCAGCTCTGTTTTTCTTTCTCAAGATTGTTTTGGGTATTTGTGATCTTTTGTGTTTCCATACAAATTGTGAAATTTTTTGTTTTAATTCTGTGAGACATACCATTGGAAATTTGATAGAAATTTCATTTAATCTGCAGATTACTTTGGCAGTAAGGTTATGTTCATAATATTTATTCTTCTTATCCAAGAACATAAATATATATTGCCAGGACAATAAATAAAG
>SJYC01107213.1:0-13725 GCA_006408675.1 Madoqua kirkii | reverse complement strand
AATTTTTATTTATTTATTTTTGTTTAATGCTTATTCCATTTCACAGTACTGTATTGGTTCTGCCATACATTGACATGAATCAGCCACAGGTGTAGACGATCTCCCCATGTTAAAGCCCCCTCCCACCTCCCTTCCTTGCCCATCCCCCCAGTTCATCCCATACACCAGCCCCAAGCATCCTGTATCCTGTATTGAACATAGACTGGTGCTTCATCTCCCATATGATTGTATACATGTTTCGTTGTCATTCTCCCAGATCTTCCCACCCTCTCCCTCTCCCTCTGAAGCCAAAAGTCCGTTCTATACCTGTGTGTCTCTTATATTGTCTCACTTTCGGGGTCATCATTACTGTCTTCTAAATTCCATATATATGTGTCAGTATACTGTATTGGTGTTTTTCTTTCTGGCTTACTTCAGTTGATTTATTCCTCTTGTACTTATATATGTGTGTGTATATACATACATATTGTCAAACCATAATTTGTATATTTCTAATTTATCTTTTTCTTAATTAGGTTAGCTATTGATTTACATAGATACAGTAGTTTCTTTTTTTTACTATTTCTGAGGCTTTGTTTCCTACAAAGCTCCAGTTTCATCCATCTCATTGGAACTGCGCCAAACTTATTCTTTTTGAGGGCTGAGTAATACTCCATTGTGTATATGTACCACAGCTTTCTGTTTTTGAAAAGATTTGCTAAATTCATAATTTTAAGTGATACACCATAATTTTTGAGGAAATACTGTCTATACATTACATTAACAAAATTTTAACCATATTATTTTTATTGAAATAATTGCCTCCTATAATAACTAACATTTTCCTTAGACTTGTCGGCCTAAAACACAAACACAGATATTTCTACAGCAAAAATGAGTTTATTCTGAATCAGCAAAGAATTGAAATTTAGTTTCTGCAACCATTGTGAGCTACCTCACGTCCCCAGATAAAATGGAGAGAATTATTTCATGGAGGGCAAAAGGAAGTTGGGAAGTCTAGAGTAAGCCCAGAGTTTGTGGCTCTCCGTTGGCTGAGTTCTGACATTTCTCATTGGCTGAGCTCTTAGCAGGAAAGAAAAGAAAGTTGTTCTTCCTATTGGACACTGCTGTCCTCAGAAGCAGTGACAGTGCTATCTTCCAGTCCCTCAAACTTAACTGAGGTTTTTCAATTGAAGTCTTAATTTAATTGAAGTTTTTGTTAGTCTTTTTTACAGATGTATTTAGAGAAATAAATAAGACTGATGGGGCAAGTTGTGGGGCTCTAAATGGGAAACCTTAAAAAGAAAGGGGCTAGCTTTGTGGTCAGAAACTAAGATGGGGGCATGGTCTATGTTGTTTGTCAAAGTTTTCTGATTGGCTCTCTTGATTTCTATGCACATAAACAGCACGTGATCTCCATAGATTCCTGTTATAATGAAGGCACATGACGATTTGACCTTTAACGTGATTGGTGCAACTATGGACAGTCCCTCCTAAAACCCCCCTGCTTGCCTATATAAGCTGGGAGTTTGCGGCAATAAATCAGAACTGCTCAGACAGAACCCCTGTCACGTCTGATTGTCTCTCGCTCACCGGGGGGCTGGGTTGGTGGACAGCAGGCTCACCTCTCCTCTGGACCCCTCGGCTTTGCTGAGGGAAGTTCCACTGCCTCTCTCTGCAGAGCGCCTCCCGCAGAAACTGGTGCCCAACGTGGGGCTTGAAGCAGACGGACGGAGGTGGTGAAACCGTGCAGCTCTGAAAGAAGGAGCGACGAAGGACCCTAGGCTGGTCGCAGCACGGTGCTCCCTTCAGAGGAGTATCACCCGAGGTAAGCCAGATGTCAAGGTGGGCCCCCCTCAGTTTTGAGGGAAGTGGAAAAAACTCTCCTGACTTATTTTCCTTCTCTTCTTTTCTGATCTGTCCTTAATTCTTTTTTCTGGAGTTTCAGTGAACAGGCGAACGGTTGTGGAGGCAATTGATAAGTCCTGGCTAAGGCCACTCTCTAGTGGACTTTGAAAGCCCGACAACAGGTAAGCCTCAGTAACTAGAGCCCGACCAGGTGAAACTCCCCTTTAATCATTCTTAACTGAGGATGTGGCCTAGAATCTTCCCTGTGGGCAAGGGTCAGGCACTTAAAGGCCATTAGGGAGCCTGCCACTTGAAGACTCCCGTGACAGGATAAGGGGGTTACAGAATGGGCTAGAAACCTCTAGGTTGCCCGCCCCCAGCAAGAAAATTTCCGTGCAATGACACAGGCACATAAACAGTTCCAAAAGCATACCATAAGCCCAACTTTCTGGCCACTACCATTCCCGGTAGGATTTTGGTGGTTGTCCTCAGTGACTTTTCTTTCTATTCTTTCTCAGCAGCATGGGAAATAACATCAGCAAGTCTGATGAGCCTGTACTCAAGGCACTGAGATATATGCTCATAAGCAGGGGACTTGAGATTTCTGATACTCAGGCCATTAAGGTCTGGGGGATCATTGTACGGTTGGCCCCCTGAGTTGCTTCAGCTAATCTGTTCTCTTGGGACACTTGGGATCGAGTGCAAACCCTTGCTAGGTAGCGAGAGGTTCGATACGGTGAGGAGCCCCCCTTAGGGTTCTGTCTGACCATTTCAGCCCTCAAGCTCTGCTTCGCATTGAGCAAGGAACATGTCACTGATATGGGTGCCCCCAATTCAAAATCAGAAAAACAATGGGAAAAGTTTGATGAGGAACGAGTTATGTCGGACCAAAATATAGCAAAAGACACTGCAGGAAATAAAGACTCTAGAGGGAACAGTGGACCATGGGAGCCTTTCAGGGATGATAAAAGGGGAGAAGAGAGTAGAGACTCCTCTGATGCCTTGGGACTGGGAGCCCAGGGGAGAGATCTGTGCCCCTCCCTGCCTCCTCCATTTGAGGAAGTTTCGGAAGCACCGTGGGTGGGAGAGACAATGAGGTCACCTTGGAAAGGGAGAACCTATCCCGGGGACACTTGGGAATTCCTGCTGCCCTTTACCAGCCCAACTCAAGTCTTTCCTGTAAATGTTAACCTGAGGAGGAATAGGCCAGCATCCTGGTACCCCTGGGAGGCCAATGATTTAAAAGAGCTTAAAAAGGCAGTGGCAGAGGATGACCCACACTCCCCGTGGGCAGAAACTATTCTCCAGGGCCTGGCTCATCAACCTTGTACGACCCAGGACTGGAAGATGCTATGTAAGGCAGTGTTCCCCAGCAACACTTATATCAAATGGTGTGCCTTTTTCAAGGAAGAGTGTCCTGCTCAGGCAGAAAGAAATCAAGCTGCCAACCCTGCTATCCCGGTGACTTTTGGGATGTTGTCAGGGACGGCAGATCAATGGAGTATGGGACTTCAACAGGCCACCATTCCTGCTCCTTATACAGATCAGGTACAGGCCATATGCCTGGCCGCCTGGAAAAAGCTTGCGGAGGGCCCCAGTGAGCCCCCTATATTGGGCATCACTCAAAAAAATAATGAAGACCTCTCCACCTTCATAGATCGTGAGGAAAAGAGTATACAGAGAAAATTCCCTCCAGGGCCTCTGAGAGATCAATTTGTTAACCTATTAGTCTGGGAAGGGATGAACTCAAACCATAAATTGGCTTGCACAGGACAGAAAGACTGCTTTATGGAGTGATAGATTATAGCCACCAAAGACGTGGGGACACAAAGCTATCAGACCCGCTCTATTTCGACTGCCCTTCAGGCTCAGACTAAAACCCTTACCGAGGTGATGACCAAGGCCCTCTCTGCTATGACAGCCTCTGGGGGAACCACATCTAAGGGACCCTTAGCCCCCCTAAAATCGAGTTGATGCTTTGGCTGCGGACAAGAGGGACATTATAAGAAGGAGTGCCCTCAAGGCGGGGAAGACCTACCGATCAGAGACCTCCCACTACCCATTTATGTGCACCATCTTAGGAGTCATCAAGATTTACCTGGATTGCTTTCAATGGGAAATTCCCTGGTCGATAGAGCTGCCTCACTTACAGTCCAAGCTTATAATTTACAAGATACCTATGATCTTCATGATCTTACTCATATAAATTGGAGAGGGCTACATAAAAGGTTCCCACAGATACCTATTGGAAAATTAAAGAAAATTACACATACTTGTAAATCCTGTCTTACTTATTTACAAGTACTTCCTTTACAGCCCCCAGGAGTAAAGCCTCGAGGGCTAAAACCCAATGTGCTGTGGCAAATGGATGTAACCCATTATTCCCCTTTTGGAAAACTTAAGTATGTGTTTGTGTCTATTGACACTTACTCTCATGCCTGCTGGGCTACTGCCCACACAGGAGAAAAAGCAAAACATGCTCAAAGCCATTTTTTTACAATGTTTTGCGATGTTGGGGCTTCCCCATCAAATAAAAATGAATAATGGCCCTTGCTTCATCAGCCAGAGCTTGCAGAAATTCTTCCAACAATGGCACATTCGTCATAACACCGGAATCCCACATAACCCCCAGGGACAAGCCATAATTGAGCCCCACCATCAAAATTTAAAGGCTCAATTACAAAAACAAAAAGGGGGAATAAGCCCTCACCAGCAACTTGGAATGGCACTCTCTACTCTAAACATTTTAAATTTTTCAAAAAATGAACTGATACCATGTTTTCAAAAACATTGGTCTAACCAAGAAATAAAAGCTGAAATACAAGTGAGATGGCAAGACCCCATCACTGGCCAGTGGAAGGGGCCTGATCCAGTCCTTACAATGGGGAGAGGATTTGGATGCATATTCCCCATTGGGGATCCCAGCCCTATATGGGTGCCAGCAAGGAATCTTAAATTTACACCACAAGAGAGAGGTCAAATCTCAAAACCTGACACAGATTAAAGAGACATTCACATATTGAGCCCAGGAACAAAGGGTTCCTGAGGCGATCTCTTTTTTCCCTTTCAGGTCATTGATGCAGCGACCCTGGTGGACACTGCTCCTGATCGTCGGACTACCTATCCTCTCTTTGCTGACCTTCATTATTGCCATAGCTGTGCAACAGTTTTTAGAATCTTTGAAGCCTCGGTTTAACGACACAAATGGTCATCAACCATGAGGGTACAACAGTGTCACCATCCATGCTGGGAGTTCAACAAGCTCAGACCATCGAGGTTATGAACATATCCACTGCCTCTGCTTGAGGATTTCAAACCAGCTCGAACACCTGAGATCCACCATAATGGGACTCCAACCAAAGCTTGATTGAGACATTGAGCATTCTGGTGCTCATAGACTGTGATGTGAGATACCCCAGCTTTTGTCTGACAGCTTTTCCAGTGTTAAATGAGACTCTAACAGGTAAAAAGGGGAGCAATGGATCTATGGGACTGGATACAAAGTCCATTTACCTGGTTTAAAAATGCCTTCTATTTGCTTGTTTTTGTTGTTCTGCTTGTTGTAGTGTTAAAGAAAAAAAAAAAAAAAAATCTCACAGCCTGCAATAGGCGCTTACAGCAAAAAATAGTTATTTTTCCCAGGTCATGGAAGAGGAGCCCCATGCTGGGCATCCACAAAACCCCTGGATTAATTTATCCCTTCAAGAGATTAACTGAGACAGATAAATAAAAGAGTTCTAGATGCCCATCATCTAAAGAGATTCCACCTAGCCCCCAAGAGGTGGCTGGATAGTCAATGACAGGTAAGACCCTCAGAGGAGGGCAACCTAAGACAGGCACAGCCACGAGAGGGGCTGGCAAGGCTAGAGGTTGGCCGCCTACAGCTTTACACCTTGCTCTACAGAACACCAATACAAATGTCTCGAGGGCTTAAATAAAATAAAAAAGAGGGAGATGTGGGTCCCTAAATGGGAAACCTTATAAAGAAAGGGGCTAGCTTTGCGATCAGAAACTAAGACGGCACCTGGCGGAAGAGATGAGGGTGTGGTCTATGCTGTTTGTCAAAGTTTTCTGATTGGCTCTCTTGATTTCTGTGCATGTAAACAGCACGTGATCTTCATAGACTCCTGTTATAATGAAGGCACATGACGATTTGACCTTTAACGTGATTGATACAACTATGGACAGTCCTCCTAAACCCCCTCTGCTTGCTATATAAGCTGGGAGTTTGGGGCAATAAATCGGAACTGCTCAGACAGAGCCTCTGCCCTGTCTGATTTTCTCTCACTTGCCGGGGTGCTGGGTTGGTGGACAGCAGGCTCACCTCTCCTCAGGACCCCTCGGCTTTGCTGAGGGAAGTTCCACTGCCTCTCTCTTTCTGTGGAGCACCCCCCGAAGCAAGTCACTCTTATCAATATGGTGTGGTGGAAACAGCATTATCGTTATAGTTAGAGGAACGTAGCCGTTTCAAAATCAGCTTTATGAGACAGCACACCCTTGTGACTTTTGTCTAGAATGTTATTGTGAAGCTTTGCAGGTTTATTGTGAAGTCGGTACACGTTATTCCTGTGGGGAATGGATTGTGAACAGGATGATGTAATGTAAGTGAAATTGCCTAGAAGAACCGATGAAATACTTCATGTTAGTTTCATTTTCTTTCTTCTTTCTTCCCTTTCCTCTTTGAATAGCAGAAGTATATTTACTGCTTCTTAATAAGAAAGTATTCTTTTTGATGCTTTAGCTAAAACGTAATATCTTAATACTGGTGTTCACCTTGTCCAATTATAATGATGACAGTAAGTATATTTGAAAGAGGATGAATTAAAGAGCATTTTCACATAAACACAAATCTCAAGCTTACTAGTCAGTGTCTAAAACAATAAAATCACAGTTCTGTTAACTCTGTGGGATTATAGAAATTATTTCTAATAATGTCTCATATTTCAGTTCATGGATCCTCAAAGTGGATTTTTCAAATTTCTGCTCCAAGTCCATCCTAAAACTATAATATTACTGTATTGTGTGTTGTTGTTGATCCTAATTATGTAATTTGTTCATTGACTGAAGAATAATTTTAACAACACTGTTAGATAATAATGTGACTATTAATAATAATTGTTATATTTTATAATATAATTCTACTGTAACTTACCTATCGTCCTTATTTCATTTTCTATAGTGACATAGAAGAAAAGCTTTTGAAAAATTTTCAAAGGCTATAACTCCCTGATTTCATGCAATAATAAGTGACAGGACCAAAATTAAACAAATTTTTCTAATATTAAAGTGCTTGTAAAGCAAATGAACAGATAAAAAGTCAAAACAAATGATCTGAAAACTGGGATAATATTGGAAGATGTGAAAGGATGCTCTACTCTCCAGGGCACTAAGCCTTAGTAACTTGTACTCAATATGATCCAGAGAGTAAAGTATGCTCAGAGAACTGTTAATATTTTTTTCTGGAATTTTAAAAAAGTCAACTATAGACAAAGGTATATGTGGAAATACTTTCTTAAGGAGAAGTGTGGTAACTAATTTAAATGGTCAGTAAGGTTGTGAACTCAAGATATGAGTAAATGAATTCAAATGGCAAAATATGGGAATAAATTCATGAGGCATACTCAAAAAGGTCAAAATTTGTGAAATATCAAGCTCTTTTGCATTTTTCATGCATATTTATGCTCACCTTGAAAAATAAGCAATGTCTTTTGGATTAGAAATAGGTTGGGACTGAGAATGGTTAAGAATAGGTGTGTTTATCATATTTTTTTTCTTGATTTATGTATATACTTAGATTTTAAATTTAAAAGGGCTTTTTTATATTAAAATTCCCCTGGCATGTTTTATTTTTGCATATGGAATTTTTGGAAAACAATTAGAAAATGCCTTGCTATAGGATATTTCATACACTTTTGTCAACTGGCAAGATTTTAAAATGTAAGCATCCAGAATTATATTTATTCCAGAATTTATTATCATCTGTCATTGTAGTTTGAAGTCTTTTAGCACAAAGTAAGCACCAAATAGTGCTCAGACTTTATGCATAGTTACACACAATGTTGCTTGCAGTTTCAAAAATCTTAAGTGCTCATCTTAGAAGCCTGGCATCTGATTTCCTTCTAAATAATTCCTTAAAGTGTCAGTTTCTTTGTGTATACTATCACCTTTGCAAAATTTATTTAAATTTATTCTTCACATAACAACCCTTCAGAAATATGGAAAACAGAAAGAACTTTAACTCTAGAAAACTAGTAGATTATTTTTTTACAAATGCATTCATGTATTTTTGTTAATAAAGATTATTTGAGGCATTATCAAGCTTTAGAACTAGAAGAAGCTCTTATAAATAGGAGGACCACTGGGATTAGATGTGCAATTTGTAAGATAAAAGAGTAAATTTTAAGCAAATCAACACAAACTATTTGACACTGTGTGGCCCCTTCAAACTTCACTACTACAATTTTCTCCCTTGACATGAACTCTTTGAAATTTCCTTTCTTAAAAATTGAAGCTCTGCTACAATTAGTGCTCTGAGAATAAGCAAGTGTTTGAAATATATTCTACAATTTATTCACTCCACTTCAAGAAATAATCCCAAAGACATACAACAGTAAACAAAAGTAGAATATACCTCCCCACTCCCTGACTTGAGATTAGAACTCAGTAATTTTACCAAAATATGCCTTTCTATATATTTCTTCATAATTTATTTAAACAACCCCCCCCACACACCAAATTCCCAGTAAACTGTAGAGGCAAAATAATTGTTCTAAACAACATTTGTGATTTATTTAACTACACAGAATGAGTAGTATCCTAGTTAAAATAATGGTACCTGCTATAACAGGGAAACTCCAAAATCTCAGAGGCTTATTTATAAAGTTCAACAAATGGTGGCACAGACAGAAAGTGTGTTGCACTCAATAAAATATTTGTAGTATCCAGATTAACAGAAGCTCTCTCATTGCCAGCACATTCTTAAACCTTGTGTTGTTAGCATCTGGCCAGTAGACATGGGGAAGAGAATGTTTCCCAGATTTTGTTTCAAAGAGTGGGCCAGATCTGAAAGTGTAATGTATCATTTTGCCCCATGCTCCATTGCCATAACTCTATCACATGAAAAGGAAGGTTCAGGGAGAACTTAAACAACTGCATTCTGTGCTACAAGGAACTGTTTGAGCAATCCACTAGAAGGTAGAAATGATTGTGCTGCCAGGATTGTATTTGAATGTTGAGAGAGAGGTCACAATGTACTCCTCAAAGACATAGGTAAAGGATAGTTAGTACTAACACCAGCAGAGTTCCCCAGAAAGGGAAGGACTCAATCATGGATGTGGGGAGAAGGGTACAAAAGGTAAGGTAGATTGGGGTTTTATTGTTCTCCAATATTGGGTGAAGTCAGCATGGAGTTTTCCAACTAGGAGTTGGTAGAGGGGTGTGTGTGTGTAGAGGCTGTTCTACTTGATATTCTCACTCTTGCAGAAGCAAAAGGCATGAAGGTTGCCTTGGTTGCTCAGATGTAAGGCAGTCTGGGAAGAGGGAGAGATGAGGATTGAAAAACTGTTAATGTTCAAATATAAAAAATGGAAACAATTTGTTTGATACAGTAGCCTATTATTTCTTGACCAAACAGGCTGCTCTAAAAATAAACATATACAAAAATAGTTCCTTATATTTGTTTGGCACTCAATTCCAAAGTTTGTGTATGTGTGTGAGTATGGATTTACTCCACATCATCAAGCAATTTTCCAGACACCAGTTGAGTGTCCCACAATTCAACTCCCCAATCCCCACTTCAAATACCAATTTCAAGGCTAGGTTATTACTTGTACTTCTGTCAGACTGGCTAGGTTCTAATAATCTCTTCGGCTTCTATTAATTTGCTAGAGCAGCTCACAGAAGACAACATTTTACTTACTGATTCAGTAATTTCTTTTAAAAACATATAACTCTGGAACATTTTGGTGAAAGAAATATACTGAGCAAGCCATAAAACAGGTTCATCTTCCATGTCTTTACTGGGTACACCACTCTCCCAGTATCTCCATAGCCATTCACAACTGGAATCTTCCAGAATCATTCCTTGGGTTTTTATGGTGGCATCTGTTTAAAAAAAAAAAGTAAACAGAAACTATAGTTAAATAGATTTAGGAATCCAGAAGGGAGTGTTTCCACACCTGGTGACAATAGCAGAGTTCAACAGAAAAAAAAAAAAAAAAAAAAGATTTTTGTTTTGTTTTGTTTTGTTTTTGTTTTTCCTGGCAAGAAATCAGTCAATGTTAAGCCATAGACACTGTTTACTACAACTCTCTCATTTTACTCTCTATAAGGGGTTATTTTTCCCTTGCCATGTGGGGACTTGCACATGGCTCCTCATGATTGCAGACCCTGAATTGCAATTCTCTGTTCATCTTGAATAAGTCAATTCTTTTGCTGGAGAAATATCTGGCAGTCTAGTTATTTCAAGTCAGCACTATGTTCCATAAGCATATCTGATTAAATCATAGGTTATTGGAGATTTTTTTCAAGCTCCAGCTCCTCTTCCCTTCTTAGAGGGGGTGAAGGATGGTGAGAGTAAAAGGTCCAACTCTCAAATCACATGGTTGGTCCTCCTGACAAACAGATCCTATCATTTGGTGTAGTCCAATAGTCACTCCATTAACATAACATAGTACATTTTTAACATCTTATTACTGATGAAATTCCAATTGTTTCAGGAGCTCTATGCTATATGACAAAAACCAACTATGAATTTCTTATAAATCACAATATCACATTCCTTAGAACATTTACACTCAGGAAAAAAAGCAAGCATTCCCTTCAAGTGACCCCTTTAGCAAACATACTTATTAATTTGAAGGTCCTAGACTGTCTTATAATGTATTTATTTCTACAAATTTGTCCATGTATTTGCTTCAAAATGGAGCAGGACCCTATGGGGCCCTCCCAGGTCCTTTTTTCTTGTTTGTAGGAAATAGGCTTCATTCAGCCCACTTGGTCTTCCTTGAGTTCCAAAGGGCAGATTCAAATAGTGGCTTATCAGGGAAGGGTGGTAATGAAGAAACAAAGGAGGAAAATTAAAAATAAATTTTAAAATTAAAAACTATAAAATAAAATAGTTTTGAAAAGAAGGAGGGACAAGCAAGAAACAATAATGCAGCCTTTGAGCACGGTCTTTATTCCTCCTCAAAATATACATAACAATATCTTTTATTTATTCTATAGGAACTAAGGCCCCAACCTAGGTGGAGGGTGGTAACTTCAGGCTGAGCATAATATTACTGGATACTATTTACCTTGCTGTAAAAGTACTTCACTCAATATGCCAGCAAATTTGGAAAGCTCAGCAGTGGCCACAAGAGTGGAAGAGGTCAGTTTTCATTCCAATCTTAAAGAAAGGCAAAGCCAAAGAATGCTCAAACTACCACAAAATTGCCCTCATCTCACACGCTAGAAAAGTTATGTTCAAAATTCTCCAAGCCAGTCTTCAACAGTATGTGAACCGTGAACTTCCAGATGTTCAAGCTGGATTTAGAAAAAGCAGAGGAACCAGAGACCAAATTGCTAACATTTGTTGGATTATTGAAAAAGCAAGAGAGTTGTAGAAAAATAAACATCTACTTCTGCTCACCAAAGCTATGCCAAAGCTATGCCAAAGCTTTTGACTGTGTGGATTACAACAAGCTATGGAAAATTCTGAAAGACATAGGAATACCAGACCACCTGACCTGTCTCCTGAGAAATCTGTAAGCAGGTCAGGAAGTAACAATTAGAACTGGACATGGAAAAACAAACTGGCTTAGAATCGGGAAAGGAGTATGCCATGGCTATATATTGTCACCCTGCTTACTTAACTTATATGCAGAGTGCATCATGAGAAATGAAGGACTGGTTGAAGCACAAGCTGGAATCAAGATTGGTGGGAGAAACATCAATAACCTGAGATATGCAGATGATACCACACTCATAGCAGAAAGCGAAGAAGAACTAAAGAGCCTCTTGATGAAAGTGAAAGAAGAGAGTGAAAAAGTTGGCTTACAATTCAACAATCAGAAAACTAAGATCACGGCATCCAATCCCACGACTTCATGGCAAAAGATTGGGAAACAATGAAAACAGTGGCAGACCTTATTTTTTGGTCCCCCAAATCACTAGAGATGGTGACTGAAGCCATGAAATTGAAAGACGCTTGCTCCTTAGAAGAAGCTCTGATCAACCTAGACAGCGTAGTAAAAAGCAGAGACATTACCAACAAAGGTCCGTAGAGTCAAAACTATGGCTTTTCCAGTAGTCATGTATGGATGTGAGAATTGGACTGTAAAGAAACCTGAGCACCAAAGAACTGATGCTTTTGAACTGTGGTGTTGAAGACTATTGAGAGTCTCTTGGACAGCAAGAAGATCCAACCAGTCCATTCTAAAGGAAATCAGTCTTGAATATTCACTGGAAGGGCTGATGCTGAAGCTGAAAACCCAATACTTTGGCCATCTGATGGGAAGGGCTGACTCATTTGAAAAGACCCGATGGGAGGCAGGAAAAGATGGTGGAGAAATAGGATAGGGAGACCACTTTTTCCCTCACTACTTCATCAAAAGAACATTTCAATGCTGAGTAAATTCTACAAAACAGCTTCTGAATGCTGACAGAGGACATCAGGCATCCAGCAAAGCAGATCATTGGCTTCAAAACTAGGTAGAAATAAATATAAAAGACAAAAAAAAAAGATTAAGGAGGTAGGGAGGGAGCTCTGTCCCGGGAAGTGACTCTTAAAAAGAGAGGTTTCCAAACATCGGGAAACATTCTCGCAGCCGAGTCTGTGGCAAGCCTTGGAAGCACAGAGGGCAACATAACAGGAAGGAAAAATAAATAAATAATTAAACCAACAGATTATGAGCCCAACAGTAAATCCCCCAGTGGATAAGCAAAGCAGACGCCTGCATTCGACTCTAGCAAGTGGGGGTTGGGCAGGGAGAAGCAGGAGGCGCAAGCGTCAGTGCTTTCTAAGAATCAGGCCAAGGGGACGCAGGCTGAATTGGGTCATAACACCCCACTCGGGGCCCAGAACGAACTAACTTGGGCTAGCAAACCATACTGTGGGATAGCTACCAAGCAAAACGCTCAAACATAAGACACCAACAGGACCATGCACAGAACAAAGGATGTATCGGAAATAGCCGGCTTTAGACCATCCCCCTCCGATCACAGGCAGCCAGAGCCTTAGTGCTGGAAGGGGGCAATCGCAGCTCAAGAGAGACATTACCTACCAAATTTCAAGCAGGTTTCTTTTCTAACTAAGACTTCTAGGGGCTCTGGATAGTCATCATCTGTCTGAGAAGGAGCTCCAGTGGTATTCCCAGAAAATTGAGCAGCACAGAAAGACCAGAATTCGTAGCAATTGCGCTAGCCAAAGTCCATAGCTACTCGGACCTGGGCAGGGCACAAAGCGCAGGCCCAACCATATCTGCACCTTGGAGGGCTTATGGACCACTGAGCCAGAGTGGCTTAGACTGGGGAGGTGAAGGGGCTCTGGATAGTCATCATCTGTATGAGAAGGAGCTCCAGTGGTATTCCCAGAAAATTGAGCAGCACAGAAAGACCAGAATTCGTAGCAATTGCGCTAGCCAAAGTCCATAGCTACTCGGACCTGGGCAGGGCACAAAGCGCAGGCCCAACCATATCTGCACCTTGGAGGGCTTATGGACCACTGAGCCAGAGTGGCTTAGACTGGGGAGGTGCATGAAGCTTAGGAGAGCCCTCAGATGGTTATCCAGTGAAGCAACATAGAGTCTGAGCGGTGTGCACAGTGAACAGGGGCAAGCCCAGCATAGAGTCCATCACTGCCCTCCCTGTGTCAAGACGGAAATCAGACATGGAAGAGACCACCAAACAAAGGAAATC
>SJYC01107206.1:0-26219 GCA_006408675.1 Madoqua kirkii | reverse complement strand
CACACACACACACATACATATGCATGTGTGTGCTTAGTCACTCAGTTGAGTTCCACTCTGTGACCCTATGGACCGTACCCCACCAGGCTCCTCGTGCATGGGATTATCTCAGCAAGAATACTGGATGAGGTTGCCAATTCCTACTCCAGAGGAACTTTCCAACCCAGGGATCGAACCCTCATGTCCTGCATTGGCACAAGGATTCTTTACCACTGACTCACCTGGAAAGCCCAGACTGCCACATTTGGTGTGTTGATTAGTTAATTAACTTGTAGAACTGCCACAAATATTCTGTATCCATGTTTGCAACTTTTGAAATGTTATTTACAAGCCATATTTTTAAAAACAATTCACTAGGAAAAACTGAAAAAAATCAGAATGCTAGATTTATGCTCATGAAGTAAGAAATGTAAATCCATGCTAGTCCTTCTCATTGGTATTCACTTAGTCTTCCAGACACTTTCAAATGTACTCTGTTCCTTCATTATGTAGCAGCAAACATATTTGCCTTTATAACTACCTTATTCAACATGAGAATTTCACTTTTTACCACTTCAAACAGTGGCATCATGCGTCCCAAAGTGGAAGATGATATTTAAATTCTTATTTCAATGAAGTCAATGCGTTCCCTGGCAAATGCTTTAAATACATTTTCACCTTAGATACCATGAAATATATGAATAAGCAAACTGTTTTTTTAAAAGGCCAGAAAGCAAATATTATATGATTGATAAACCATATGGTATCTTTTACAACTAGCGTTTCTACTGTTACTGCCCCAAGTCAACCACAGACAGCACAGAAACAAATAGGTTTGGCTATATGCCCGTAAAATTTACAAAAATAGGTTGGTGGACCAGGTTTGGCTCACAGGTTATAGACTGCAGATTCCCTTCTCTAAACCACCCAAACCTGAATTCACAGAAACATAAATAAATGTGAAATGAGATATTAAATTTTTAGTAAAAAATATGACTTTCAATTCCATGTTCTCAGTTTCTAAGTCTGTGTATCTGGACTATAAGTGAGACATGATAATACATCATTTTCTGGTTCAAAGACTATAAGACATGCAGTAAGATAGGAATCCAATTTGGCAAGATAGTGTCTGGGACTGTAACTAAGCAAAGATTTTAATTATTCTCATGGATAAGTTCAACAGTAATACCAAAGATGTCATTATGTTCGGTAGCTGTAGTTAATTGCCTTAATCCTTTTGCTGCACACAGTCAGAAGCAATGTTTTATTAGTGTAACAGTGGGTAAAGTATTTGGTAATTCCACAGTTTGTTTTACTGGCAGAGATGGCTCCTCAAGAAAGTCAAATAAACCTAGAATATAATTTAAATGATATAAAATTTCTGTCCCTCAGTGGTTTAAGGCTGTTACATTTTCAACCTGTCACCAGGTGGCTGACTTGTCTCCCGTGAATACAGTAAAGCATTGGGACTGAATGTACCACTTTCTGGAAGGTTAGACTGGCATGAGCTAAGTCCACTTCTGGTTTTCTGTGGCTGGTAGCACCTTCATGCTTGGTGAAGAGAAGTGTGTATTATTGTTCTGAGATGTAATCTCCAAATCTGAGAATATGACACTTGATCACACTTTTATTTTTTCACATATCTGAGTGTGTTTTGGGATGACTATGGGGTAAGATGGAGAAGACAATGGTGCCTCACTCCAGTACTCTTGCCTGGAAAATCCCATGGACGGAGGAGCCTGGTAGGCTGCAGTCCATGGGGTTGCTAAGAATTGGACACGACTGAGAGACTTCTTTCACTTTTCACTTTCATGCATTGGAGAAGGAAATGACAATCCACTCCAGTGTTCTTGCCTGGGGAATCCCAGGGATGGTGGAGCCTGGTGGGCTGCCATCTCTGGGGTCGCACAGGGTTGGAAATGACTGAAGCGACCTAACAGCAGTAGCAGTAGCAGAGGGTAAGGAGCTAAACTGATCAATATGATTATTGAAATATATAGTGATTACTCTTTCCACAATACAGACTCTGTAATAAAATAGTGACAAATAACTTTGAAAAAAATATAAAGAAAACATTACCACACAATGTTAGGTTTTTGTCACGGTATTTTTAAGTTTCTCATCCCAATCTTCTTTAAAAGTGTTTTATTTATTTATTTATTTTTGTAAAAAGAGGTACAAAGTTTATTATTAGAGACTGGGCTTATGGTTACTGGGGTAAGGTGAGGAGGGATAGTTTAAGCATTTGGGATCGAAACGTACACACTGCTCTACTTAAAATGGATAACCAATAAGGACCTATTGTATAGCATAAGGAACTCTGCTCAATATTGTATAACAATCAAACTGTGAAAATAATTTGAAGAAGAATAGATACATGTATATGTATACCTGAATCACTTTGCTGCACACCTAAAACTATCACAATATTGTTAATCAAATACACTTCAATATAAAATAAAAAGTTTTAAAAATGAATAAATGGATGCTCCTATCCATATCTCCCATTCTAATCTTTTGTTAAAGGGCCTTGACTCTGTGATGTGATGGCATAGGTTTAAAATCACATGAGGATTCTTCATGTATATGTTGAGACTCAGTCTTTTTTCCTGCAGATATAACTTTTGTTGTTGTTAATTATACACATCCAGTAAGACTTCAGTGGGATTTGATATATTTTAAAGTTCAGGACTGATTCTGGTATACATTTTTGCTACCATAAAAATTCAGGCAGGTCAGATTGCACTCTGTTCCTGGTGAATGTTACAATAAATATTGCCCTTGTCTCTGGCAAATAAGTGAAGTTACTTGGTTTCTGTCAGCTCAATATCCATCCACCCAGTTGTACTAGTTTTCTATGCCTGGCAAAACAAAATCACCACAGACTGAATGGCTGAAGCAACTGAACTTGGTTTTCTTATAACTGTGGAAGCTAGAAGTCCAAGATCAAGTATAAGCAGGTTTGATTTCTTCTGAGGCATCATTCCTTTTCTTGCAGGTAGAAATCTCACTGTGTTCTTGAAGGGTCATTCCTTGGTCTGTGAGTGACTGTATTCACTTCTCTTCTTATAAGTACACTAGTCACATTGAATGGAGATTATTCATATAAAGCTCATTTTACCTTAATTATCTTTCTGATGTCCCCATTTCCAAGTGCCACATTTTGAGGTACTGGGGAGTTAGGATTTCAGTATCTGGATTCAGGAGAACAAAATATGGTCCATAAAACCATGCCAATTCAAATTTGGCAATCTCTTCCAAGGGCATCTTTGCCAGCATCTTAGATCATAGAGAAGAACACTAGCATCTTTTTGATGTTGCTGATGTTAGGGGAAGCACACTGTTTTCTTATAAGTGCACTAGTCACTCTGAATGGAGATTATTCATATAAGGCTCATTTTACCTTAGTTATCTTTCTGATGTCCCCATTTCCAAGTGCCACATTTTGAGGTACTGGGGAGTTAAGATTTCAATATCTGGATTCGGGAGAACAAAATACAGTCCATAAAACCATGCCAATTCAAATTTGGTAGTCTCTTCCAAGGGCATCTTTGCCAGCATCTTAGATCATAGAGAAGAACACTAGCATCCTTTTGATGTTGCTGATGTTAGGGGAAGCACACTGACTGAAATCACCCACCCCAG
This sequence comes from Madoqua kirkii, assembly GCA_006408675.1. Classification (NCBI taxonomy): domain Eukaryota; kingdom Metazoa; phylum Chordata; class Mammalia; order Artiodactyla; family Bovidae; genus Madoqua; species Madoqua kirkii. Next base: position 22,595 of record SJYC01107206.1, on the reverse strand, counting down.
CCAGGCTCTCTAGTGACCATTTGCATGAGTTGTTTTGTGATAGGAAGTCCTGGTAAGGAACATGGAACTAAGACACCACCAACCAGAAGGGTTCGGGAAAGGTCAAAAAGAGACACCACATGTCCATCCACCTCCCAGAATCCCTCTCACTAGCATCCATCTTGGCTGACTAATGTGTACACCACTGGGAAGGACTCTTGACCAGAATAATTGGCCAAACACAACCTAGAAACTAACCCCATCAACATAAAACCTGCGACCGCGAGCCACATAGCAGAGCAGTTCTCCTGGGTTCCCTTATCCTGCTGCCCTCCACCTGAGTGCCCTCTTCTAATAAAGTCTCTTGCTTTCTCAGCACATGTCTCCTTGGACAATTCTTTTTCCAAGTATAAGACAAGAGCCCACTCTTGTGGCCCTGGAAGGGGCCCCACTTCCTACAACAACTGATAACCACGAAGGGACCCCATTTTTACCGCAGCTGACATCTGCAGCTCTCATGAGTGCTGACAACCACTCAGGGTACTCCAGAACCAGCTCACCTGCAGGCGGACCTGACCCAGTGGCTGCCTTCTCCACCTGAGTGCCCTCTTCCAATAAAGTCTCTTGCTTTGTCGGCATATGTCTCCTTGGACAATTCTTTTTCCAAGTATAAGACAAGAGCCCACTCTTGCGGCCCTGGAAGGGGCCCCACTTCCTGCAACAACTGGTAACCATGAAGGGACCCCATTCTTACTGCAGCTGACATCTGCAGCTCTCATGAGTGCTGACAACCACTCGGGGTACTCCAGAACCAGCTCACCTGCAGGCGGACCTGACCCAGTGGCTGCCACTGGGACCTGTTTGTCCCTGGTCTCCTCCTGATGCGGACAACTGGCGAGAGTGCACTGATCAGGTAAGGAACAAGAGATTTTGTTGACTACTTTTATCTCACCCCTCTTTTCAATCCCTCCTATCCTATCCTATTTTTTCCTGTCCCCCAGTCCTGGACACAGAAATCTGGTCAAAGGTCCTCAGCCTAAGCTGAGGATTTGAGACTGATCACCTTCTCTTGGCAGAGAACTTGAATTTTGGTTCTGGTTGGGCCAAACTCCAGTCCTCCTCTGGAAGCCAGGGAAAAGCCCTGTAACACCTGGGTATCTGCAGGTGGCAGGAGACAGCTGTAAGGCCACTCCTCTTTTTCTCTTTCTCTCCCACACTCTTAGACCTCTTCTCTCCCCATTTCTTCTCTTTCAACCTGGACTCTTTCTCTCTTTGAAGATCCAAGGTATTTGTTTACTCTGTCAATACTTGAGTCTGAAGTTCTGGGTCTTTGTAAGGGATTTTCTGAGAGGCTCTGCCCTCTCTTCCTCATCACTTGTGCTTTCTGTTCTTGGGGAGATAATCATGCGTTAGAAGCCCTCCACTGGTTGCCCTGTTTCTATAAATTCAGCCATTTAATCCAGCATTTGTCTGAATGCTTCCAAGTGGAAGTGATTGATGGGGTTCAGTATATTCACACCCGGTTTTTGGTGAAATTAACACCCTTTTGGGACCAGTCCTACAGCTCCATTGATTGTGCTTTAGTTCAGTTCAGTCACTCAGTCCTGTTAGACTCTTTGCGACCCCATGAATCGCAGCACACCAGACCTCCCTGTCCATCACCAACTCCCAGAGCTCACTCAGACTCATGTCCATCGAGTCAGTGATGCCATCCAGCCATCTCATCCTCTGTCGTCCCCCTTTCCTCCTACCCATAATCCCTCCCAGCATCAGAGTCTTTTCCAGTGAGTCAGCTCTTCACGTGATGCGGCCAAAGTACTGGAGTTTCAACCTCAGCATCATTCCTTCCAAAGAACACCCAGGACTGATCTCCTTTAGAATGGACTGGTTGGATCTCTTTGCAGTCCAAGGGACTCTCAAGAGTCTTCTTCAACACCACAGTTCAAAAGTGTCAATTCTTTGTCACTCAGCTTTCTTCACAGTCCAACTATCACATCCATACATGACCACTGGAAAAACCATAGCCTTGACTAGACAGACCTTTGCTTACTTCTGAACATTTCCTGTGGCGTATATACAATCAGACAATTTGGGACCAAGAGAGTTTACAATCTCTCTAGAGTCAGATATAGGGGCATTCATTTTAGTACTGGTCCCCTGGGAATGAGATATAAAGTATACCACTGTTAAAATGGGAAATAAGCCTAGTTTCCCTTAGACATCCTGCTGGGTTATCTTTTGGCCCACTGGGAAGGATACCAATTGGAAAGGCTAAAAAAGAAGAAAAAAAAAAACCTTATCAAACACTGTACGCAATACTGGCCTACTTACTCCCTGGAAGGGGGGGAAAATGGCCCCAGTTGGGGTCAATTGGACTCAACACCGTTTTATAGCTCAGTCAATACTGAAACCACAAGGGTAAATACAAGGAGGTTCCCTATGTCCAGGCCTTTATCACCCTTTACCAGGATCCAAAAAAGAGAGAAAACATATGCTTGAAGAATTTGATAAATGCTCTTTTAAAGTCCTTTTGGCAAGGTCTGAAGCAGAAGATCCCCTTGATCTTCTTTTGACCTCAGCTTGGGCAGAAGGTCATAGGGAAAGGAAGTTCAGATAAGCCCAGAAGTCAGGAGGCTAAGTCCGGAAGTCACAGGACCTGAAGGGAAGTCATCTACAGTCACCTGGGCTTTGCCTCCATATGTCCCTTCCCCTATGAGATTACAGTTAGGTAGTAAGCTTTGCTTTCTATAGAAGGAAAGGTCATCCTCAGACAAAATCTGCCCCCTAAGAGAGGTACCAGATAGGGAGGGGGCAACTATGCACATTCATGCTCCTCTTTCTATGCAAGACATTACCCAATGTAGGGAGCAACTGGGTTTGTATTCTGAGAACCCCCAAGAAATTTAGAGATGAATTTGAGAGTCTTAGCTTTAAGACTGGATGGATATAATGGTCATCCTCACCCAGTGTTGTAATGATGAGGAAAAAGCTAGAATCCTAGATCAGGCTAGATAAGTGGCTGATGAAAGACAGCGGGTGGATGTCAATCTGTCCCCTGTGGAAGAGGAAATCCCCTCTGCAGAGCCAGATTGGGATCCCAATACAAGGGCAGGAAAGGAATCCTTAAGACACCTCACTACTTGCGTACTATAGGGAATGACCCGGGGTGTCCAAAAGGTCATTAATTATAATAAAATAAAAGAGTTTACAAAGGGAGAGAATTAAAATCCAGCTCTTTTTGGAGGGAAGACTCACAGAAGCCTTTAAAAACTTTACCCAGGTAGATCTAAAATGCATGGAAGGAAGAGTCCTGTCAGCCAATTCCTTCATAACTCAGGCAGCCCCAGACATAAGGAGAAAATTGCAAAAACTAGGAAAAGGACCAGAGACTCCAATCTCCAATTTGAGGGAGGCAAATAAGGTGTTTTTGAATAGGGACCAGGAGGAGGAAGCCAAAAGGAAGCAAAAGGAAGCCCGAAAAGATAGGAGACTTTTTGGTCTCAGACCCAAGCCTTGGCCCAACAACAGGCTAAAATCCTGACCTTGATTCATCCTGCCACTATGCAAGAGTCAAAGGGAGACCAAAGAAGAAAAAAGGCTCTTAGAAATCCAACACAGCAGAGATGTGCCCAGTGTGCCTACTGCAGAGAGGGTGGGCCTTAGAAAGGGGCGTGCCCATATCGCCCTAAGAGAAGGCATATAGAGACCCCTACACCAGATCCCTCTGTGTTAGTCCTGGGCAACCGGGACTGGTGATACCCAGCAGCTCAAGAAACCTTCGCAAATAGTAAGATGCAGATCACTCCTCTTGACCCTTGGGTGACTCTACAAATAAAAGATAAAGATGTGAACTTTCTTTGGGACACAGGGCTGCCTTCTCTGTTCTTCTTCTCTGATTAGGACCTTTAGACTCCCTGACTAAAATGGTGATGGAGATAGATGGAAAAACTCAAAGCTGAAATTTTACTAAGCCCCTCCATTGTAAGGTAGGCAATTTGCAAGGAACTCACCCCTTCTTATACATCTCTTGTTGCCATGCCCCCATTCTTTGCTGCCTCCAGACCAGAGTGACTTGGGGAAATCTAGAAGCCAATAATTTGCTTTGCCTAGTGTCCAAATATTTGCAGCCAGATGTAGAAAAGCAGGAGTCCGTCACTTTCTTAGATGAGGTCAGTCCTTAGGTGTGGGATGTCTCCAGTTCAGTTCAGTTGCTCAGTCATGTCCGACTCTTTGCAACCCCATGAATCGCAGCACACCAGGCCTCCCTGTCCATCACCATCTCCCAGAATTCACTCAGACTCACATTCATCGAGTCGGTGATGGCATCCAGCCTTCTCAGCTCTGGCCTAATCATAAATTTTCCAGCAGTGAAGACTCTTCTTAGGCTAAATGCTCCCTACTCATGGAAAAGACAATATCCCTTAAGACCAGAAGCTCTTGAGGGTTTAGACCATTAGTTAACAAATACTGAGATGATATTGGAATTCTAATCACCTGTGAGTCTCACTGCACTACTTCAGTCTTGCCTGTTAAAAATCAGATGTATCTTACTGATTTGCCCAGGATCTAAGAGCTGCTAATGAAGCTGAGGATCCCATCCACCCCATAGTCCCAAACCCATACACCCTCCTACCCCAGCTCCCAGGAAATGCTAAGTACTTCTCAGTCTTGGACCTTAAAGATGCTTTCTTTTGGATTCCTCTCCATTCTGTTCCCAGAACCTCTTTGCCTTTGAGTGGTGGGACCTGGGAGCAAGGAAGACCATACAACTTTGCTGGACTCAACTACCACAAGGGTTTAGGGACAGCCCTCATATTTTGGGGACTTCCCTGGGTTAAAGATCTAGGGGAATTAACTTTAACAAAGAGTAATCTAATATAGTACACAGATGGCTTGCTCATAGCCAGTCCAGATTTTACAAGCTCTCAAATGGATACTATTAGAACTTTAAATTTCCTATATGAAAAGTGTTATTGAATATCCCCAAAAAAATCTCAGATTAGCTTAACCCAAGTAAAATACCTTAGATTTATAATTATGGAGAAAAAAGAATGCTCAACCCCCAGAGGAAATCCCTCATCTTAGATACCCTGTACCCCAAAATGAAAAAAACAAACAAACAAACAAAACAACTTAAGAGATTTTCAGAAATGACTGGGTTTTGCAGGACTTGGATTCCTGGTTATGAAGTCTGGCCTGACCCCCTATATGAGAAGTTAAGAGGGAAAGAGAAAGAGCCACTTGACTGGGATGAGACCTGCAAGGTTGCATTTAATGCCCTAAAAGAATCTATCACTAAAAGCCCAGCTTTAGGCCTCCTGAACCTGGAAAAGCCTTTCAGGCTGTATGTTTCTGAGAGAATAGGAACTGCTCTTGGGATGTTAGGGAAAATGACGCGGCCTGTATTACAACTCGTGTCTTACCTCTCAGAAAAACTAGATGAGGAGGCCAGAGGGTGGCTCACCTCTGGCTAAAGAGGCATCCAAACTGACTACATTGTATGCACCTCCCCAGGTGGAAGCAGTGTTGGAAACTAAAGGGGATAGATGAATGACAGGGGGAAGGATGCTCCAAAATTAAAGTTGAGTGTCTGTCAGACTTTAAATACAGCCACATTAATGCCAGATCCCCCTTCTTCCCCTTTGGATCACCAATGCATGGAAATCATAAATAAATTATACTATTCTCACCCAGGCCTATCAGAGACAACTTTATTTGACCAAGAGAAAGCATGGCTCCACAGATGGCAGTAGTTTTGTAGAAAAAGGAGAGAGGAAAACAGGATATGCTGTAGTGAGCCTAGAAGAAACTAGGGCAAGTGGTTCTCTTCCCCCAGACATCTAAGCTCAGAAAGCTGAATTTTTTGCCCTGACAAGAGCTTTGAAATTAGGAGAAGGAAAGAGGATTAATGTGTATTTGGACTCTTAAGTATGCTTTCCTTATCCTGTATGCACATGAAGCAATTTGGAAGGAAAGAGGGATGGTAAGTGCTCAAAACTCTTCTATTAAACACAAAGAACTCATTCTCAGGCTCCTGGAGGCTGTCAAACTTCCTGCTAAATTAGCTGTCATCCACTGCAAGGGTTACTAAAAAGGACAAGAAAAGGAGGCCCAGGGAAATAGGAAAACTGATCAGGAGGCAAAATGAGTCACTAGGGAAGCTACTCCATCACCACTATCTGCCCCCTTTTCCCCAAGGAAAACTTGATTCCAAATTATACCCTAGAGGAACATTCCCATATGCTGAGTGGGGCTGGAAGATTGGGTCACATGGGTGGTTTTAGACTGATCAGGCCCAAATAATACTCCCGGACTTTCAGGTATGGAAAAATTATTAACTCCTTACATAATAGTACCCATTTTGGAAGAGACAATCTGGAAACTGCTCAAGCCTATTCTCTACCATCCCCAGCTGGCTAAGGTTGTTCAAAAGGTCACACAAAATTGTGATACTTTTTGAAGAAATAAACCAAAACCAGACCTGTGCCACCTCCTCTAACTAAATCTGTTCAACATTAGGGATCATACCCAGGAGAGGACTCGTAGGTGGATTTTACAGCCATGCCAAATGTTCTCATATTTGCTAGTCTTTATTGACATGTTCTCAGAATGGACTGAAGCATTCCCTACTAGGACAGAGAAAGCTACAGAAGTCTGTAAAGCTCCACTGAAGGAAATAGTGCCTAGGTTTGTGCTGCCTCTATCACTTCAGAGCAACAATGGGCCCTCATTTACAGCCACGATCGATATCCCAGAACCTGGCCACACGCTTAGGAATCAAATACCGCCTGGTGGCCTCAAGCCTTGGAAAAGATGGAGAGAGCCAACCAGACTCTTAAAAGGGTTCTGACTAAACTATGTCAAGAAAAACATAACGTATCCATATGCTACCCATAGCCTTCATGAGGGTATAGACAGCTCCCAAGCGGCCACTATTATTAAGACCTTATAAAATGATGTATGGACATCTGTTCCTAACTTCTGATTTGTTTTTTGATGAGGACACCAAAACACTCCTAAAACATATAATTGACCTGGGAAGGTTTCAGCAATAACTCCGATGATATGAAGAACAGATCCTCCCTAGACCACAAGAAGACTTGAAAAATCCCCAAGCAGAGGTTGGGGTGTTCATAAACACCTGGCAAGAAAAAGGGAGGCCAAGCCAGCTGTCTGAGAAATGGACAGGGCCATATCAGGTTGTTCTAGTAACCTCAACTGCTGTAAAAGTGAAGGGTCTATATGCCTGGGTCCACAGTTCAGAACGAAACCCTATAGGAGGGGGGCACAAACACTAAGACTCCAAAACCAGAGGACAACAATTCCTGTGAACCTGTTGAAGACCTCAGACTCTTGTTCAGGTGGAACTCTAGCAAATCTCCCTCAGGTAAGTAAAATGCATCCTATGACGTTCCTCCTCTTCCTGATTATGTCTCCTTGTATGGCTATTAATCTCTCCCTAAATGATGCTTATATGCTTGCAAACCTCACTGCTTCTCGACTCAACCTAACTAGCCCTTGCTGGATCTGCATTAACAGTAGAAGTCGGGAGTATGTCCATCCTAACCCAAGGTATCAATGGCTCAACTTTCCAGCCCAGCTACATGCTGTCATCCAGTGCACCCCATCTGGTCTTGGCATGGACTTTTGGGATAAGAGAGAAAAACTTCATGCCTTGGTATCAGCAACAACTGTTTATATTTACTCCCATGATAACATCTGCAGTCCCACCCAAGCCCCTATTTTCTCTCTTGACTAACATTCCCCAAGTGTCCTTCCCTATCTGTCTAAAAAGTGACTCCCCAACCAGCGGTGTCCATGGGAAATCTGAACAAATCATGATGTGGGGTAATGTTCACCATAGGAACTGATGGAGAAAATTGGGATCTAGAAATTTCTCTATAGAGTATTACAATTTAGCCCAAAGTCTGGGAACTAGAGGCTCTGGCAGAACTGACATGCTAAACCTATCCCTGAGCATGAGGCTCTCCTCAGATGCTATTAACCAGTCTCAAAAACCCATATTCTGTTCTGGACTATCAAAACACCACACCCATTCATCCTGGCTTCTAAACTGGGCGAGCAACTCTAACTTCTGTTATTCCCTTATAGGGGCACCTACCCCTGAAAACAAGGCTATGGTTTTTCCAGTAGTCATGTATGAATGTGAGAGCTGGACTGTGAAGAAGACTGAGTGCCAAAGAACTGATGCTTTTGAACATGAAGAAGACTCTTGTGAGTCCCTGGGACTGCAAGGAGATCCAACCAGTCCATTCTGAAGGAGATCAACCCTGGGATTTCTTTGGAAGGAATGATGCTAAGGCTGAAACTCCAATACTTTGGTCACCTCGTGTGAAAAGTTGACTCATTGGAAAATACTTTGATGCTGGGAGGGATTGGGGGCAGGAGGAGAAGGGGATGACCAAGGATGAGATGGCTGAATGGCATCACGGTCTCGATGGATGCAAGTCTGGGTGAACTCTGGGAGTTGGTGATGGACAGGGAGGCCTGGCGTGCTGCAATTCATGGGGCCGTAAAGAGCTGGACACGACTAAGTGACTGAACAGAACAGAACAGAACCCCTGAAAACCTAACCCTATGGTGGGAGCCTAAACAAAATACTCTCTACCTTGAGGATAAAACCCAGAATGCCTACAACACTTTAATTCCTTCCTAAATGCCCTCACAGCTGCTGGTTTTGCAGCAAGTGGAGTGACAGTCTCCTCCCAGCTACTAAAGGACTGCCTTTGTTCCATTATGCCATGTCCCAGTTGTAAGGCATATGGAAATCCTGTTCCCCTTTGGCAAACCCATTTTACTGCCCAGCTGGAACCCAGTCATGCTGCCTACTTCGTATGTGGCGGAAAAGGTTATTTATCCCTGCCACCTTTCTCATCAGGAACTTGCTCCATAGGGTATTGGCACATCCCACACAGATCTGGTCTAGAGTAATACTTCCTTGCCTTTACCAGTATATACCCACCAGAAGATACATTGTACAGTAGTACTTACCCCTCTTTTTTAGGACTGACTGTTGTTTGACAGGAGCTGCTCTCAAGTGATGGGAATACCAGACAACCTGACCTGCCTCTTGAGAAATCTGTATGCAGGTCAAGAAGCAACAGTTAGAACTTGACATGGAACAACAGATTGGTTCCAAATAGGGGAAGGAATATGTCAAGGCTGTATAGTGTCACCCTGCTTATTTAACTTATATGCAGTGTACATCATGTGAAATGCCAGGCTAGATGAATCACAACCTGGAATCAAGATTGCTGGGAGAAATATCAATAGCCTCACATACAAGGATGGCAGCACCCATAGGGCAGAAAGCAAAGAACTAAAGAGCCTCTTGATGAAAGTGAAAGAAGAGAGTGTAAAAGTTGGGTTAAAATTCAACATTAAAAAAGCAACTTATGCACCTCAACTCCAGAAAAACAAATGATCCAATCAAAAAATGGGCCAAAGATCTAAACAGGCATTTCTCCAAAGAAGACATACGGATGGCTAACAAACACATGAAAAGATGCTCAACATCACTCATTATCAGAGAAATGCAAATCAAGACCACAATGAGGTACCACTTCACACCAGTCAGAATGGCTGCGATCCAAAAATCTACAAGCAATAAATGCTGGAGAGGATGTGGAGAAAAGGGAACCCTCTTACACTGTTGGTGGGAATGCAAACTAGTATTTATCAGAGAAATGCAAATCAAGACCACAATGAGGTACCACTTCACACCAGTCAGAATGGCTGCGATCCAAAAATCTACAAGCAATAAATGCTGGAGAGGATGTGGAGAAAAGGGAACCCTCTTACACTGTTGGTGGGAATGCAAACTAGTACAGCCATTATGGAAAACAGTGTGGAGATTCCTTAAAGAATTGCAAATAAAGCTGCCTTATGACCCAGCAATCCCACTGCTGGGCATACACACTAAAATGTTTATTTAAAATAAACTTTTCACAGTTTTTTTTTTTTTAACTCCAGACTTGATGTATTCAACTGCACAATCTAGGTCATGAATGGTACTATGACATATTCTACAAATAATATGACCAAACCCCACTCTAAAAGAGGAAAGATTCAGGTAGAGAAAATGTCTAAAAACTAAACTGAAATCCAAGCCTCCTGTTCCTGAGCTTGTTCCACTTCAGTAGGACTTATATTCATTGAAAATACTTTTATTATTTACTTATGTTGTGACAGGCAGTCTGCTACGTGTTGGGCATACAACATCAACTAAATAAAACACCATCAGCAAAAAAGAATTCTGAGCTCCTCTAGGGCTTACATTCTAGTTGACATGTCAAAATACACTTAAAAACTCAGTTCAAAAACCTAGTGTGATATAATGGTGGACCAGATCACTAATTGTCTATCAAAATCTACTTATTCCCTGTTTTATAATATGACTCTCTATTTTCAGCTGGATTACAAACACTCAAGTCATGTTTATATTTCTTAGCCTATCTAGCAGTTCAGTTCAGTCAGTTCAGTCACTCAGTCGTGTCTGAGTTTTTGTGACCTCATGAACTGCAGCACCCCAGGCCTCCCTGTTCATCACCAACTCCCGGAGTTCACTCAGACTCATGTCCATCAAGTCGGTGATGCCATCCGGCCATCTCATCCTCTATTGTCTCCTTCTTTTCCTGCACCCAATCCCGCCCAGCATCAGAGTCTTTCCCAAAGAGTCAGTTCTTCGCATGAGGTGGCCAAAGTATTGAAGTTTCAGTTTTAGCATCAGTCCTTCCAAAGAACACTCAAGACTAGTGTAGCCAAAAGAGTGAGTACTAACTAATGGGATTTAAGGATAAATACAGAGTGTTCTTTTGGAGAACTTTTCTTTCTTCCCTTCCTTTCTCCTCACTCTTTCCTGCTGGCATGGGCCAAGGCTTTCAGGGATAGAGCTAGGTCATTAATTTTATATGAAACCATATTTGAGAATGGTAGAGAATAAGACAGAAACTAATTCTCTGATGCCAACACATTAGACCTAGATAACTTGCGTTTTGACATGTTTCACTTATTAAAAGTGAAATAAATGTATATCTTATGTAAGACTCTGTTACTTTGGATTTCAGTCACTAATAGTTAAAAATATTCAAACAATACAACTTAGTGAGAAATTGTGCCATTTTAATGGCATACAAAGTCAGCCAGAGAACCAGTTGGACAATTAAAGTGCTATCTCCTATTGCATAACTTGAAGGCATTTGTAGTCACTATTCAGCCCATATACACAAAGTGTTATATAGGTCAAGGAAAAGTTCAGTTCAAGCAAAGAGATGAGAACATGCATACCCAATATCTCAGTCCTGACAAAGGATTGCCGTTGTCTTCTATCCAACTGTAGTATAGATATATGGATACAAATAGAAGACAATAGCAATCTTTTGTCAGAACTGAGATATTGGGTATGCATGCTCTCATCTCTTTGCTTAAATACACACACACACACACACACACACACACACACATATCAGTGCTACAGCAGATGTAGAGAGTCTGAATTATAGGAGAGAAAATTTTAATTTTTCCACATCCATCCTATTTATTTCTCTTCCCAAATCTAATATTGGTAAATATCATCTGATTCCATTTGAAATATTCCATATCAGAAATAATTTCATGATGAATATACAAAGGCATAATCAGTTTAATTGTTTACACTTAACCCAGTTTAAAATTATGTTTTCAACATTAAAAAGAGATACATGAAAGTGGTAGTATTTAACTTTATAAGATGCTATCTACATATTTTGTTCTAAGTCTTAAAATTGAACAGTAAAAAAATATGAGAAAGAAATAGCCAGGGAACCACCTCACATCTATTTTGAACTAATTTCAGACTGAAGAAAAGCTTATTCTAAGCTAAGAAATTCAGATTTGCAATTAACTCTGCTTATTTAACTTATATGCAGAGTACATCATGAGAGCCACTGGACTGGAAGAAACACAAGCTGAAATCAAAATTGCTGGGAGAAATATGAATAACCTCAGATGTGCAGATGACACCACTCTTATGGCAGAAAGTGAAGAGGAACTAAAAAGCCTCTTGATGAAACTGAAAGTGGAGAGTGAAAAAGTTGGCTTAAAGTTCAGCATTCAGAAAATGAAGATCATGGCATCCGGTCCCATCACTTCATGGGAAATAGATGGAGAAACAGTGGAAACAGTGTCAGACTTTATCTTTTTGGGCTCCAAAATCAATGCAGATGGTGACTTCAGCCACAAAATTAAAAGACTCTTAGTCCTTGGAAGAAAAGTTATGACCAACCTAGATAGCATATTCAAAAGCAGAGACATTACTTTCCCGACTAAGGTCCATCTAGTCAAGGCTATGGTTTTTCCAGTGGTCATGTATGAATGTGAGAGTTGGACTGTGAAGAAGGCTGAGCGTCGAAGAATTTATGCTTTTGAACTGTGGTGTTGGAGAAGACTATTGAGAGTCCCTTGGACTGCAAGGAGATCCAACCAATCCATTATGAAGGCGATCAGCCCTGGGATTTCTTTAGAATGAATGATGCTAAAGCTGAAACTCCAGTACTTTGGCCACCTCATGCAAAAAGTTGACTTATTGGAAAAGACTCTGGTGCTGGGAGGGATTAGGGGCAGGATGAGAAGGGGAGGATAGAGGATGAGATGGCTGGATAGCATCACTAACTCGATGGACGTGAGTCTGAGTGAACTCTGGGAGTTGGTGATGGATATGGAGGCCTGGCATGCTGCAGTTAATGGGGTCACAAAGAGTTGCACATGTCTGATCGACTGAAGTGAACTGAACTGGTTTATTTTCTGTCACTGCTGAGAATTCTGCATTGACTTTGTGTCCAAAAACTGGTTATATGTTTATCTCAAAGAACTAAATTATAAAAATGTTTCAAGATTTCATTTTCAAGAATGCCAAGGTCAGTGATTAATTTAGCGTTTTCTCATGATACATCTTTCTTTGTGTTTTAATTGTATTAAGTAATCAGACTCAGAGTAAAGTGAAAATTTAGAAATAACCCAGCAAAGATAGCTTATTTTCTGATTACAAGAAAAGATTCATAGTACTGTGTATAAAGGTAATCCCTATTTCTTCTTTCTTTTTTTTCTTTTTTAACTAAAGCGGAAAAACAGCAAACTTGCTGAGAGTAAAAGCTAATAAAGATTAAGATAAAACTTTGTTATGGACATTCATAGCCTTGGTCAGTTACCATGAGTACAAAGATAAATTTCTGCCATAGAAATGATTTCTCCTAGCTGACTTCCAGGAACTGTTGCTCCCAAAATAAACCATAAAAATACAACCCAATGCCTCCAGGACTGTTGGAGCCCTAATTTTGAAAAAAAACGATGGTAATGATAACTCTGTATGTGGGACAGCAAAAGAGACACAGATGTATAGAACAGTCATTTGGACTCTGTGGGAGAGGGAGAGGGTGGGATGATTTGAGAGAATGGCATTGAAACATGTATAATATCATATAAGAAACAGATCACCAGCCCAGGTTCTATGTAGGATACAGGATGCTTGGGGCTGTTGCACTGGGACGACCCAGAGGGATGATATGGGGAGAGAGATGGGAGGGGGGCCCAGGATGGAGAACATGTGTATACCTGTGGTGGATTCATGTTGATGTATGGCGAAACCAATACAATATCATGCCATGGGCAGAGTTCCTCACGCTGGCTCCCGGCAATCTAACCTCCAATTAAAATAAATGAATTAAGATTAAAAAAATGTGATGCACTTTAAAATTCAAATTTCCTTATCTGTAAAATGATGGAGTAGGAGAAGATGATTGTGAGATATCTTTTGAGAATATATTAATCTGTTTTATTTAAGACAGTAATCTAGAGCTGCAAGAAATATCTATCTATCTATCTATCTATCTATCTATCTATATATGAAATTTTCATCTAATTGGTAAGAAATCTCATTTTTTTCCTTACTAACATATTGCCATTTGGTTCATTTACATAATAGATAACTGAGAGAAGCCCAATTAAAGATGATAAGTTAATATGTTTTACTTCATTTCTCTCCAGCAAAAAATTATTGAGGACAAACTACATCTGTAAAGAAGTGATGATATAGGTTCAATTCCTATAACAATAAAAGGGAAAAGAGAAACAACTCCATCTTCAATATAAAAAAGCAATAGCCTCAAATCCCAAGCAATGGTGCAAATAAACTTATTGGCAAAATTATATGAAACTCTGGGTCACGCTTTTCTATTGCTGTGCAGTGAAACCTAGACCAAAATGAAAAATAAAAACAAAACACATTTAAAATTCTACATATATCTCTACAGACCTTGATCAGAAAATAGCTTTCTCTATATTTAGTCCCATGTTCCTCTAAGATCTATTAAAGTATCTTACTTTAATCAGAGTGACAAGACACTAGAGTATGAGTAGGGTTTGAAGAGATTACCTTGGTAGATTCAGTCCTACTTTAATAAATTTTAGGAAATGTCAACTGCAAAGGGAGACACGAAGTGTCATGGGCTCTGCTGTGGAAAATGAGAGTTCAGACTCAGACTTTACATAAAACTTTTGAAAGCCATCTTAGAAATAGCAGAAAAAAATCAAGTAAATATGATTGAATACTGGTAAAGAAAAAAGATAGATGCAGAGAAGGCCTTTGACAAAATTCAACATCCATTTATGTATATTTATATTAACAGCTTACTTTTTTTGATTTAGGTATTCTCCAAGCCAGTTTATTTATTATTACTATGATCCTTGTTATAATTTTTGGAGTACATATTGCAGTGACTTGCTTATATTTCCTGCCCATAAGATATTTCTCAGGTAATTTATGTCTCTCTATATTGTGTACTCAATAATATATTGCCAATGGCTTGGGAATAAGAAAACAATTAATTCTTCTTAGACAGGCAATATAACTAACACTTTATTATATAGTAGTGGGAAAACCCATTTCCTGGTATATCATAGACAGAAACCATTGTCCTGAATCTAATGTGTTTTGTCCCTGAAGGTCTAGTCAGTAGTTTTGACATAGAAATAAAGAAGCCCATAGGAATGACAGAAATAATGATGTTATTATTCACATAGACACAAGAAGGATCATCCATACTATAGTCAGTTTATCATTATTAGAAAAAATGTGAAAATTATCAGGATGTTCTCTCAGGTGATATAATCTTAATTTATAATCTATAAAACATCATAAACATCTATAAATGTCTAAAAAATCTGTAAAACATCATAAATCTAACTAAAGTCTGATTATGCATCCAAATCCATAGAGTAAAATCCCAGAGAATCTGAAATTACTGGAAAAAAATATATTTTAAAGACAAACTACTATGTAGTACATGACAGGCTAATTCTAAAATAACATTCTGTGTAGGTTGTTTGGAAGGAATTCAGATCAAGAAAGAACCTGAGCTGCAGTTCAATTTTTTTTGAGAAAACTCAGACTGATCTTACATTTTTAAAGAAGATTGTAAAGAAAGGGGCTTATTTATATTTTTCTAAGATAGATCTGACTCTGCCACATTTTCCCCAAATTTATACCCATCCAGTCCTATCCTAGCTGAGAAATTTAGAATTGTTTATCTGATTATTCAGAAGCCATTAGATTGATTGAGTCACATTCTCAATGGGTAAGTGAGGTGGTTCAGTGGCTAAGATTCCATACTCCCAAAGAAAGGGGCTTGAGTTTGATCCCTGGTCAGGGAACTAGATCTCACATGCTGCAGCAACTAAAGAGTTCACATGCTGCAACTAAAGAGCTTGCATGTCACAAGTTAAAAAAAAAATCCTGCATGCAGCAACTATGGTTAAATAAATAAGTTATTAAATGAATGGACAAGTGAAGAGACAGTAAATTCAGGAAACTATGACTTAACATTTCTATTGCCTCTTCCCACTTAAAATCAGAGAGGAACTAGCCATCGCTAGGCTGACTTTTGGTCTCTAGTCTCTGTTCCACAAACAGTTTAAGTGGACTCCTAGTGGCCCATGCCATCTGTCTGAGGTGACACACCAAGTATGCTATTCTCTTATATGGTACTTAGTTGAAAAAAGGGAATATGAGCAGGGGCAGAGTTGAAGATCATTTTGAACCTGGAATCAGAGCTTGTCAACTCAACCTTTTAACAAACTCTGCACTGAGTAGCAAGTGGTTGGAATAAGAGCAGGACTCCCTCTGGTACCACTTGCAAGCTTCACATTTTATTAGAAACCACTGGGACAAATGGGTTTCTCAGGTGGCACTAGTGATAAAGAACCCCCCTGTCAATGCAGGTGACATAAGAGACATGGGTTCAGTCTCTGGGTCAGGATGATCTCCTGGAGGAGGGCATGGCAACCCACTCCAGTATTCTTGCCTGGAGAATCCTACAGACAGAGGGACCTGTCAGGCTGCAGTCCATAGAGTAGTAAAAAGTCGGACACTATTGAGGCAACATAGCACACAGCACATTGAGATGAAGTCTGGTTGATGGATGAGTCTAGGCATTCTTTTGCTCCTGGTCATAATACTAAAAGCATCTTCTTAACTTACATTCATATAAATTTCTCAACACAAAGCAAAATTTGCAAAATTTAAGCAATTTTATAAAAATAGGGAACTGACTGAAAAGACTGAAAGTGAAAGTCACTCAGTAGTGCCTGAGTCTTTGAACCACATGAACTATACAGTCCTTGGAATTCTACAAGCCCGAATACTGGAGTAGGTAGTCCTTCCCTTCTCCAGGGAATCTGCCCAACCTTGGGATCGAACCCAGGTCTCCTGCATTCAGGCAGTTTCTTTACCAGCTGAGCTACCAGGGAAACCTGAAAGATACTTGATTACACATGCATTTTGAAATTTTACCTCCTTTTGCAGTGTTAGATGTGTATAAGAGACAGGCTTTAGTCACCTCATGCGAAGAGTTGACTCATTGGAAAAGACTCTGATGCTGGGAGGGATTGGGAGCAGGAGGAGAAGGGGATGACAGAGAATGAGATGGCTGGATGGCATCACCAACTCTATGGACATGAGTCTGAGTGAACTTCGGGAGTTGGTGATGGACAGGGAGGCCTGGGGTGCTACGATTCATGGGGTCGCAAAGAGTCAAACACAACTGAGCAACTGAACTGAACTGAATAACATACACCTACCTTTAAAAATATAGCTGAAAAAGTGTAATTTCAAACTTTTGTATTTATAACTATAATTTTATTATATTTCTAATTTAAAATATTTAAAAATTGTTTTTATTTCACTATTAAAAATTCAAAGTATGTCATTTTTATAAAATTGTACCATATACAACATACATTGTGTACTATATAATATAAATGTGAAATTTGATATTCTCAGTGTTCTAAGACAGACAAGTACCCTAATAAAGCATCCCAAGGATCCTATGGAAACAAAAAAAAAATGGATACTTTCAGATCATTCAAAATTTGTTTCTTATAAAAGATAATATTTAATATGAATCTTGAAAAAAGTTAAAGGATTTATAACCCAGGAGTATGTGGACATAAAGACATTTATAAATTCTCACAAAGAGTAATATTTATATATTATGTAGTGTTGAGTCCCTTCACGTCATGTCCGACTCTCTCAGACTCTATGGACTGTAGCTTGCCAGGATCATCTGTCCATGGGATTTCCCAAGTAGCAATACTGGAGTGGGTTGCCATTGCCTTCTCCAGGATCTTCCTGACTCAAGGATCTAACTCACACTTCTGTGTCTCCTGCATAGGCAGGCAGCTTCTTTCCCACTACCTCCACCTAGGAAGCCCATATTACATGAAGGATGTGAAAATATTACCATACTCTATTTTGGTCACAAAAACAAACAAATAACAACAACAACAAAAAAACTAATAGACACAAAAAAAGTCTTCATCCAGCTGCTAGTGTCCTGCTAGGTGGCCATGGGACAGTGGTGGTGATGGTAGATGAAATTAGGCTATCCATTCTCTATTCTGTCTGGTGTATTCTGTCATTAGCTTCCTAACCATCCCTTTACCTTGGGGAACCGTTGGGGACCTCTAGGACACAGACTGCCTGTCCTGCCTGTTGACAAACTGCCTCCTGAGTCTTCAATCTCCCCCCATCCTCACACTCTAAACCTGGAACACCTGGCACGCCCCTCCCCCTGGTGGCCAAAGAAGGGAAGGTGCATATGGTCTGAAGTATAAATCATTGCTCAAGTTATCTAAAGATACCAAGACTCTTGGGGAACCGTTGGGGACCTCTAGGACACAGACTGCCTGTCCTGCCTGTTGACAAACTGCCTCCTGAGTCTTCAATCTCCCCCCATCCTCACACTCTAAACCTGGAACACCTGGCACGCCCCTCCCCCTGGTGGCCAAAGAAGGGAAGGTGCATATGGTCTGAAGTATAAATCATTGCTCAAGTTATCTAAAGATACCAAGACCTCTCTCCCCTTGATTGTTTGCACTCTTTTTTGTTTTTCTGGGTGAGAAACTCAATAGTTAGAACGTAACTATAATGAAAGTTAAGTTTCTGACTTTGAGCCCTCCCTGTGCCTGGTGGGCCAGGCTGATGCTTTGTACTAAGGTGCCTGTGATGGCCCCACACCTGAGCATTTGCAGACAGGCAGAGATAACCATTCCCTGCCCTAACGGTTTTCTCTGCGCTCAGGATTCAGGGGCCCACCAGGGTTGGAATGGGCCTTCCAGAGTGCTTTGTAGTATCTGTTGATTATGTTTCTGAAGGAAAACCAATTAGGAAACCCAGGCCCTTTCCTCTGGTTTGTTTACAGGATGACTAATTTCTGAATCGTGGGCTGCACTGTCCTGTGAGCATGATCATGACTCATTCAGACCCTGTACCAAGAGACCAACCACTCCATATTTAAAAGACCTCTGCGCCCTTGTTCCTAAAGTTGACTATTGACAGTACGCATGTACGTCAAAGAATCCCTGATGGAGGTATGTTCTATCAGTGTCCTTTTTAGAAGAAGGAAATGGACTGGATTGCCTTGGAGGGTCCCCCAACTTGGGCCAGGGGAAGGATGTGGCACAGGAAGTTATTGTGGCTGCTTAACTTTGTCTATCTTAGGTTAAGATTAATGCTTCGCCAGCTCGTTGCCTCTGCCTGCATGTGAACACAACTGTGGACTTGAACTGCACAGGTGAAGAGCCTGCAGTTTCAGGGGTGCCTTTCTAGCTCTGTTAGGTGACAGCAGGGTTGGAGCTCCAGGAAGATAAAACCTGGCTATTAGGTTTTATTTTTTCTCCATGAAAACTTATTCTTTGATGTTTGTGTTTGGGTGTGAACCAGGGGGGAGAAGCTGGCCTGTTAGAACCTACAGGGAGGTGGCCCTGGGAGTCCCCTCCATGAGTCTGGCATGCCCAGCTCTGACCTATCCACACTTAATAGCTTGAAATGAAGACTTATTCAGCTGCATTCAGATATATAAGTCAGTGATGTTGTTCCAGATGCCAGTACATTTTGCAGAGGTATCACCCAAATGACTCTTCTGCAGGCTTTCCACAAGGCCCTCTCCACTGTACCCTGGTGGTTCTACTAGCTCTGGCTCAAAGGAATATTAATTCCTCACATGCATGAAGACTCCTCCCAACTCAAGCTTCACTCAGTCCCCTGTATGACTGTTCTAGCATTCTGGGTAGTTCCTTTATCAACAAGACCTGATGCTGACATTGTGTGTTACAGAGGTTGTTGATTGCCTGTCCCAAATTCATTCTCCCTTTCTTTCAAAATAACAGAACATTGCCTACCGGAATAAATATAGCACATGACAAAATTAGCATTAAGACATAAGCAGTAGTTGTGTGTGAAATTTCCAGAAAGTTTCTTTAGGCTACTCTCTTCTCATTACACTAGCTCCTCATTTCTTATGTCCAAAATGGAGAAAGATAAGCCCAGGCACAGGTTTTAGACCACAGAGTAACACATGAAGGATTATGATCGCATGCTCAGTTATTCAGTCATGTCCACTCTTTGCAGCCCCAAGGAGGTTGCCCATCAGGCTCCAATGTTCATGAAACTTTCCAGTCAATAGTACTAGAGTGAGTTGCCATTTCTTCCTCCAGGAAATCTGCCCCATCCAGAGATCTAACCAACAATATTATGATTAGGGAACTGCTTTCTTATTCCTGGAATGCCCCAGTCTCTCTTAACAGTAAAAAGAAAGTCTAAAAGCCAGTGTGGAAGAGGTTCTGTGAAGTGCAGCAGAGCCTAGTTTTAAACATGAATGTTTACTGATGTTTATTTCTAAAGTCTTTCTCCCAACATTAACTTAGAAAATATCACTTGTCTGTTGATAGGGAAATATAAATTATAATAAAAAATCATTTTTATATATCTCATATTTTCAAATTCTTAAAATATATCTAGAATATTTTTTTTAATTGAGAAAGATCCCTTAAAAATCAAAGCTAATAAATATTTGGCATCATGTTAGAGTAATTTATTGACTAAAACTCTTTGTATGCTCTGTGTTGCATGTACTCAGATGTAATTTTCCCAAGTTTCTTAAGATGTAATTTTCTCAGGTGATATAACACAGACATAATTTTCTCAGATTGACTGTCCTTGAATTCAGTAACAAGGTTCAGACAGACACTTGGGTGGTTGGGCTTCTACAATAAATCTAATTAAAGTAGGCATAGTGTAACTTTGCAATTCTGTGATTCAACAGGAATTGAAGAAGAGTTAGTGATATCTAGAAAAGGATAATATGACAAAGGATTTAACATTTCCTAAAAACTTCCTCATAGAACTTTCACTGAAGTCTTTGAAGAGACTAATTGAGGGGGATACATGTTCAGTACACCTTTAATCCAATTTCGTGTTGAAGAGTGGGGCTGTATTCCATGTTATTTGACCCGAGGCCAAACTATAATGGAGGTAATCAAGATAATGGCAACCTCCTTCAAAATGTCCCAATGCAGGCACTGCTACACTCTGTGCCTCCAAGCCTGCAGCAGGCCACCTCCAACCCATGCCTCCACCAGAAACTCCTGGACACTCATAGGCAAGTCTGGGTCAATCTCTTGTGGGGTCACTGCTCCTTTCTCTTGGGTCCCAGTGCAAACAAGGTTCTGTTTGTGCCCTCCAAGAGTCTATTTTCCCAGACCTGTGTAAGTTCTGGCAGCTCTATGGTGGGTTAATGGTGACCTCCTCCTAGAGGGTTTATGCCATACATAGGTCTACTGCACCCAGAGCCCCTGTTCCTGCATCAGTCCACTGCTGACCTGTACCTCCTCAGGAGACACCCAAACACAGCTTTCTCTCAGTCTCTGTGGGTTCTGTGGGTCCTGGTATGCACAAGGTTTGTTTGAGCCCTCTGAGTGGGTATGGGCTTTGATTCTAAATGCAATTTTGCCCCTCCTACTGTCTTTCTGGGGCGTCTTTGCCTTTGGATGTCAGATATCTCCTCACAGAAGCTCTAAACCCATCCATGGTAACATCAGATCTTCATGACTAACAGAAACCTTTTGTAAAAGGAGTGCTTCATCGTATTGAACTCCACTTTTACCAAAACCTTATATATTGACTTCCCCCCACTGCCACTCTCTCAGAGCTATCTGAGATATTGCCTCTCAGGTTGCAGTCCTCATTTGGCCCCCAAATAAAACTTAACTAACAACTCTCAAGTTGTGCATCTTTTTTTTTTTTTAGTCAACAGTACATACCTACTTTTATAGCTTAAAAATATTCTATTTGAATTCATTTTGCTAGTCACTATAGATAAACACATGCGGTTAAAAAGAAAAGAAGAAGAAGAAAATAACAAGCTTAGGTAAGTTACAGGGAAGCCCATAACTTACACAGGACTTCCCTGGTGGCTCAGATGGTAAAGTGTCTGCCTACAATGCAGGAGACCTGGGTTCAATCCCTGGGTTGGTAAGATCTTCTGGAGAAGGAAATGGCACCCCACTCCAGTGTTCTTGCCTGGAAAATCCCATGGATGGAGGAGTCTGGTAGGCTACAGTCCATGGGGTCGCAAAGAGTTGGACACGACTGAGAAAATTCACTCAGGTAAGTTATAAAAGTTGATGTGTCCTTATATTATCTGAAATCTTTCCCAGGCTTTTATCCTTGGCTTCCCTGATTGATGGTAATTGCAGCTCCTTTGACTTTCCATTTCTCTATTTTCATTAATGGAATCACCAGGCTCTGAAAAATGCAACCTACATAGAGAGGCTTTGGAGGAAGAGACACAGAGACGATGTACAGGGAGAAAGAAAGAAATCAGCAGCAAGGTAAAGGGCATGTCAGTGAAGAAGTCACCTGGGTTGAAGGTCAATCCTTTATTCTCAGTTGCCTGCTCACTCCCTACTGACAATAGAACTGCCCATCCAAGACCTTTCCAATCTCCACATCCACAAATTCATGAGGGAAATAAAATTTTTATTTTAAGCTACTGGATTTGTAAATAAATTTTACATGGAAATAAAAAATGATAAGATAGTTGCATAACTTCTTGGTATGTTTCCTCTACTTTAATATGTAGGTGGATAATAATACCTATATCATAAGGCTATTACGATTAAATAAGATTTATAATATGTGAACATAAAGAGAAAGGAAAGTAAAAGTCTGGAAGTTGTTTTTTTTTTTTTTAATCTGTTGTATATGCTAACCATTAACTGTATGA